>CM062816.1:1409886446-1410191812 GCA_031772625.1 Pinus tabuliformis | reverse complement strand
TAAGGCTTTTTGCTCTTTCTTTGCAAGCCAAAGTGAAGAGTTGGTTCAAGCCCTGCCTGATGCAAGCATCTCAGATTTCCAGCAGTTCGTCAAAGTTTTTCTCGATAGGTGGATGATCGGGCAGAAACCTTTTCTTGATTGTAGAAGAGTATAACCAGCTGAAAATATTGCCTGGGGAGACAGTACAACAGTTTTCGGCCAGATTTAACCAAGTTTATTATTCGATGCCAGTTGATATAAGGCCTACTCCTAGATCGGCTCTCTTGCACTTATTCGGGTGCCTTTGATCCGGAGATGGAGTTTCAGCTGAGAGAAAGGCATATTGCAACACTTCACGAGATGCAAAACAGTGCAGTAAATGTAGAGGCTCATCTGTTGATCCGAAGGGCAAGGTTGAAGGAAGAAGAGATGAAAAACATAGATCCGGAAAATCGACATCTCTAGAGGTAAAACTTGACATTTTGGTAAGTGCCGTGGAAAAGATGATGGACAAGATCAACGCAAGAGATGATTATGATGTTCAAGCTCATGGCGCGCTGATTTGAAGAAGAACAAGTTGCTGATCCAAAACGTTTTCTTTCTTATCCCAGTTGTCATAGATCTGATAATGATTGTCTTATAGATCATCTTGGAGAGGAGAGATCTATTGATATGACATGTATGATTGATGATGTGTTTTATAATGATGATTTGCCTCATTTTGATCAGTATGATGATGATTATGTTCTCCAAACAGAAGCTAATCTTGCAATCAAACAAGCAGCTAGTTTGTGTGAGGAGGAAGTTCACTTTCAGCAGCTTGAATACAAGTTCAACCATCACATATCAGCTATGACAGTGATGAGGAAAGTGCAGCAAAGTTTGAAGTAAGTGAAGGATCTTTGCCTTTTCGTTTTGATTCGTTTCAGTTCATCAGAGATAACTACCATGCAATCAGAAATCAAATGTCAACAAGTCTTGATTTGAATCATCTTGAGAGCAATGAAAATTTTGTTCAAGACTTCTCATATTCAGATTTGCAAACCCCGAAAGCCATTGATTGTCAAGTTGCAGCTGAAGACTTGGAGGTGCACACACATGATTTAATGATTCAAGGTGACTCCGTACCATTCTGTTTTGAATCATTTCATTTCAGTTTTTGAAGGGTAGATTGCATAGTAAATCTTCAAATGAACAGCCTATAACAAATCAGCAATCTCTCAGTGTTAATGTTGAGGATGAGACAGATAACAAAATTCTTGAGCAACCTGTAGCATCAGATTTGCAGCACCAAATGAAATTGAAGGGCAGATTACAGATGAAGTTGTGGAAGACGAAATACATGATTTGATGATGCGGGAAGATTCTATACACTTTTGTTTCGAAGCATTTCAGTTTATAAGGCAGAGTCTTCGTAAAATCTCTCAAGAAAAAGATGAACAGCTAGAAGGATGTCATACATTTTCAATGGATACATTGCAGCAGTATTTTCAAGTTTTTCATGATCCAATAGCTGATGTTTTGGATGAGGTTTGCAGTCAAAGTCTTTCTCCATTGACTACATGTGAGCTTGAAACATGTGCTGATATGAATTTGATCCGGCAGCTCGTTTCTTTGTCATTTTCAGCAGAGGTCTCGTCACAAGGCTCAGATCAAAGTTTGCATTCATGGTATGAGGAGAAGAAAAGTAATCCATTGGATGAGCTAAGTCCCAGTGTGCATGAACTTCAAGATCCTTATGCAGTGTTTTTGGAGGCGGATAGAGAATTCATATCATTCAACGGATCTGTTTCTAAGTTGTCATGGGAGTTGCCGTTCATTAGTTCTCTCTTGTTGTTCATAAGTGAGCACTTGCAGAAAATTCGAACAGCAGATGGAATACTTACTTGGTTGCATTAGTTGTTTCATTTCACTTGATCAGGTGATGAATGAAACTGTTAGAGTAGGTTTTGATGAATAAGCTCCACTTTGAGCATCATTTCCAGTTTGTCGGTTGTGTTTAAGTATTGAGTCAGTTTTTAGTTGAGTGAGAGTCAATTTGTGTTGTCAAGTCATCGTTTTTCAGTCATGCATTTCAGCTTGAGTTTTTGACTCCATTGCCCAATGGATGAAGGCACTGTCTAGCTCTTCCAGAGATCTGTCGTTCTTGGCACCTCCAAGGAGCTACCGTCCCCATTGGAGCCAATGTTAGTGTCAGTCTTTCCAGCCTTCCTCCAGTGATCAAATATGCTCTTACAAAGTGGTCTCAGAGTGTCAAGGTCAAATTTTGTCATTTCAGTGAGTCTTCAAGCAAAATTTGGTCACTAGACATTAGGTCTAGGGTTTGCTTTCACTCCTTCTAAAATTGCCCAAATGTCAGTCTATTTCACTATTCAGCTGAGTCTATCATCATTCATAGGGTTTTCATTATCATGTCAGTGTCTAATGAGTCATTTTACACCTTGTTCATGCTTCAGTTGTGCCTTGGTAAGGTTCATTTCCCTCTCCTAGGGTTTTGAAGGCAATTTCTCTTGGATGGTCAAATCATTAGCAAAACTTGTATCCAGATGTTCATACACCTTCCCCTATCCTTCATGTACCTTATCAAACACTTCCCATCACTGAGATCCCCCAAATTCCTCATTTTTGCACAAACCCTAGTTTCTTGCTACAACCTGGCAATTTTCTAGGTTGGGCCTGTGTTTTTCCCTTTTGGACCCCTTCCCCTCACTCGATCTTTGTGATTCCACTTTCCCCTGCTCCCTAACATCCCTCCCTACTTCCAAAAATTTCCCCAAGAATTTAGAAGCCCCCTATCCCCTTCATTTCGCTTCATTTCCACAAAATTCCTTGTTTCACACATCGGGATCAGTTTCACTCAAAAGATTATCAGAACAATCAAAGATGAATTTGGGAAAACTGAGAGAATTTTTTGTCCACAACAGGCCAATGAAGAAAAACCTCCTTCACTTTTTACACAGGTGTCATGGTTTTAGAGAAATGTCAAAAATATCGTTGCCTCAGGAGAATCGAATCCACCTCTGAAGTGACCTTGGGAAAATCAAGTTTTCTCCTATCTTGGTTGGCCAAATGACTTTCTTGATGAGTCAAATGATAACTAGACACAAAGATCTTTCCAACGAGCTATCCTGCGCCCAATTTGGACACCAGGAAGGCCTCCAAAAAGCATCTGAAAGGCGCGCTACGCGTCAGGGAGCTTTTCTCAGTGTTATTTTGCACGTGCGCTACGCGTCAGAGGGGCGCTACACGTTGGTTTTTTTTGCCCTGTGACTTGCCAGCAAGCTCTCAAATTCTCTCTTAACTCAAGAAAAATACAAAAACTTCATTGGAATGAGCACAAAGATGAATGTAAGCGAATGGAAGAACAAATGAAATGCATAAGCATCTTGCATGATTTCCCGTTTAGATTCACTGGAGAAAGTATAGAGAAGGTGGAGCTGGGGCAGATAACATGTTGCTCTTTCTTAATGAAACAAGGACTTCATCAAGATAATTTATGGAAATTTGAATGTACATGTGGCCTGTCATTGATGGCAAGCAAAGCTGCAATTGGTGAATGTCTCGAAGCTGAGTTCCTCAAGACAGAAGGCAGTTGGAACTTGCCAGGTGACATGTGCCCCTGCAGAGAGCCTCAGAGTTCCCTATCTGTCGTTTTGAGAAGCTGGGCTGATTACTACAGCTGGAGATGCCTCCCTCTTGATTCACCAGTTGCTTTGCTGTTGCACTGGGTGCTACAATTGGAAGTTTTATTGCAAGTGTATGGATGACATAGACATCATTGACCTTGACATCAGTTCTCCTAGCTCGGAGCTAAAGGAGATCATTCAGCAACAAAAGGCTGAAAATCACTTGTTTGCAGCAGAAGTTGGAAATGGAAAATTGGACAATCAACTACTTAGAGCAGCGCAACAAACAGTTAGAGGATGAACACACTCTTGATGAGTTGCGGAGGATCCGAGAAGACCGGAACTTGGCTCGCAAGAGACCCGGTGATTTGACACCTATTGAGCAAGGGTCTATGCTCATTCAGGTGAGCACTCATTTAGAGAAGTTTCTAGCCAAGGCAAACAAGGACAAAGATATGCTCCGCCACATGAAGAATCATTATTGGGCCCGCATGCATGTGTGCAAAGCAAAAATGAAGGTACTTAAAGCACGCTTGGCCAAGGCACTAAAACGGAGGAAAAGGCCCGATCCACTCCAAATTTTGGCTGAAGCCACCTTGAAGGAGCATGGTGCTCAATGATACACCCCCAGCTCAAAATTCAGAAAATTTGGAGCAATTTTGGTCAATTTTGAATTTTTTGTGCCAAAAACAGGTTTTTTCCCTCAACGCATAGCGCGCCGCACGCTACCCTTAAGTTGGGGAGGTCCATTTCACAAAAACTCAGCATTTTTGGATTTGTCATGACAAAATACACTTGCTCAACCACTGCCAAGAAGTTTCATGGAGATTTGAGCCCCCAAAAGGTCAAAAAACAAGCAAAAAATGACCTTCTGCCACTTTTTGGACACACAGGAAGCAGTCTTGGGAGATTGCAATTTTGGAGGGGAAAATGGCCACCAAATTGAGAAATTCCACTTGGGATGGAGAGTAGACATCCAGAAATTTCCAACAAGCCCACTTGTGCCTCATTTGGATGCCGGGAAGTGCCTCAAAAGTGGCCTGAAAGGCGCGCTATGCGTTGAGAAATGGCGCGCTACGCGTTGGGAAAATTTGCCAGTTTTGCACCTTCAGCTCAGGAAAAGTAGCATTGACTAGTTTTGACTTTTTGGTGGGATTTTTCATCCTCCTTGATGTAATTGATGTAAGTTCATGTTGACATGACATTCCTATTCTAGAAGATTCATTCATAAAATAGCAAACATTTAATGAATGAATTGGTTTCCTAGCTTATAGAGGCAAGTTGTTTTGACTGCCTAGATTATAGTGCTTTGTTTAGAATTGGTTGAAACAGCTCCTAGGATGATGAGCTCGACCCCTAGAGGCTAGGGAATGGGTTGGCATGGTCTATATTATGTATTTTCTCAATCATTTTCAGAGGTTGGAGAGGTTGGACTCTTGAGGGATAAGCTTAGACTGTATTACTCTTTGTATCTCTGCAATTTTGGCAAAGGAAAGACCAGGGTTTTGCAGCACTATTTGGGATTCCTGTGGTGATTTGTGTTGATGGTGTGTTTCTCTCATGTACTTGTAAGTTTTTTATGTGTACCATTTTCCTACTCTTCTCTTCTGCAAATTAAGTAAATGAAGTGTTAAGGTAGAATTCATGGTTTCTATGCTCTGCCTTTAAGTTTGCTTAATATCTATGTTTTCATCTGTTTAAGGAGAACTCTCGATGGTTTCTTGCTCTCCTTAACTCCTCACCGGTCATATCTATCCATTCACTTATTTCAAAGGCATCAAGACAATCTCCTACCTTGCCCCAAAAAGACCTCTGCAAAAACTGTGTCTCATCCCCGCACCCAAAATTGTCGTGCTCAGTTTTCCAACAAAAACCCTAAAAATTTAAAATCAAACTTTCCCTATCAGTTTACTAGCCTAAAATCAGTGTTCTTTATTGGTCATCTCAGCCCTTTGAAAACCTTTTGCCGAGATAGACCCGGAGAGAGCCCTCTCCTGTCCCCGTAGGGCTAGCTACGAGGCTAAGTGGTTTGATGTTGCCTTGGATTTTGCCTTCCTCAGCCTGAGGCAGATTCGAGCGCTAACATATTGGCGACCATACTGGGGAAGAACAAATCGTTTGCTGGTTGATGTCATTTGTTTTATAAGCTACAGACGGAGCCTGAAGTTATGCCAGGTAGCCTTCGAAACGCTTTTGCTTTGCATTAGCGAAAGTAGATAAACGTTGCTTCAGTCAATCTCCGGTCTAGCTTGTAAACGTGACATTTAACTTGTTAATTACCCCAGTACATGTATCAAGTTCAGATCTAATTGTTGATGGTGGACAACGATCAGACACTGGAAAGGCTGAAATCATTCAGCTGGCGACTCTAAATCATTTTCGAGATCAGATCCAAAGACTCCACTGGAGGATGATCCCGACTAGAAAAAACATGAAGGGACAATATGGACAGATCAGGTATTCAAGTTGGAATTTCATCCAAGACATTTTGTTCTTTGTCATAAATTATTTCTTCTCTTTTCCCAAGAATGTCAAGAAGGCTTTGCAAAGTATACTGTATTTGAGAAGAGATCCTCGGCCTGCAGTTGATTCTTTCCCTTTGAAGATTGTGAATACCAAAGATTTGCATACCTTTGAGCTTGATCAAGACCTTTCTTCTAAATCTTGTGATGACCATCTTCAAATTGATGAGCCTCAAGAGACCAAGACTGATTCTATATTTGCTGTACATACCCCTACACCTTGTAAAATTCCAGATCTGTATAAACCTCTTGTTTTACCTTCTGTTCTCCATCCTTTCCCCAAAAACTATGATCTATACTTGCCGAGGTTTGATGGTGAATGTAAGAATGTCAACGCTGAGCAACATGTGCAGAATTTTGAGTCTTTTCTAGACCTTTTTGAAGTTGATAGCGAAGATGTTAGTATAAGGCTTTTTGCTCTTTCTTTGCAAGCCAAAGTGAAGAGTTGGTTCAAAGCCCTGCCTGATGCAAGCGTCTCAGATTTCCAGCAGTTCGTCAAAGTTTTTCTCGATAGGTGGATGATCGGGCAGAACCTTTTCTTGATTGTAGAAGAGTATAACCAGCTGAAAAGATTGCCAGGGGAGACAGTACAACAGTTTTCGGCCAGATTTAACCAAGTTTATTATTCAATGCAGTTGATATAAGGCCTACTCCTAGATCGGCTCTCTTGCACTATTCGGGTGCCTTTGATCCGGAGATGGAGTTTCAGCTGAGAGAAAGGGATATTGCAACACTTCACGAGATGCAAAACAGTGCAGTAAATGTAGAGGCTCATCTGTTGATCCGAAGGGCAAGGTTGAAGGAAGAAGAGATGAAAACATAGATCCGGAAAAATCGACATCTCTAGAGGTAAAACTTGACATTTTGGTAAGTGCCATGGAAAAGATGATGGAAAAGATCAACGCAAGAGATGATTATGATGTTCAAGCTCATGGCGCGCTGATTGAAGAAGAACAAGTTGCTGATCCAAAACATTTTCTTTCTTATCCCAGTTGTCATAGATCTGATAATGATTGTCTTATAGATCATCTTGGAGAGGAGAGATCTATTGATATGACATGTATGATTGATGATGTGTTTTATAGTGATGATTTGCCTCATTTTGATCAGTATGATGATGATTATGTTCTCCAAACAGAAGCTAATCTTGCAATCAAACAAGCAGCTAGTTTGTGTGAGGAGGAAGTTCACTTTCAGCAGCTTGAATACAATGTTCAACCATCACATATCAGCTATGACAGTGACGAGGAAAGTGCAGCAAAGTTTGAAGTAAGTGAAGGATCTTTGCCTTTTCGTTTTGATTCGTTTCAGTTCATCAGAGATAACTACCATGCAATCAGAAATCAAATGTCAACAAGTCTTGATTTGAATCATCTTGAGAGCAATGAAAATTTTGTTCAAGACTTCTCATATTCAGATTTGCAACCCCGAAAGCCATTGATTGTCAAGTTGCAGCTGAAGACTTGGAGGTGCACACACATGATTTAATGATTCAAGGTGACTCCGTACCATTCTATTTTGAATCATTTCAGTTTTTGAAGGGTAGATTGCATAGTAAATCTTCAAATGAACAGCCTATAACAAATCAACAATCTCTCAGTGTTAATGTTGAGGATGAGACAGATAACAAAATTCTTGAGCAACCTGTAGCATCAGATTTGCAGCCACCAAATGAAATTGAAGGGCAGATTACAGATGAAGCTGTGGAAGACGAAATACATGATTTGATGATGTGGGAAGATTCTATACCCTTTTGTTTCGAAGCATTTCAGTTTATAAGGCAGAATCTTCGTAAAATCTCTCAAGAAAAAGATGAACAGCTAGAAGGATGTCATACATTTTCAATGGATACATTGCAGCAGTATTTTCAAGTTTTTCATGATCCAATAGCTGATGTTTTGGATGAGGTTTGTAGTCAAAGTCTTTCTCCATTGACTACATGTGAGCTTGAAACATGTGCTGATATGAATTTGATCCGGCAGCCGGTTTCTTTGTCATTTTCAGCAGAGGTCTCGTCACAAGGCTCAGATCAAAGTTTGCATTCATGGTATGAGGAGAAGAAAAGTAATCCATTGGATGAGCTAAGTCCCAGTGTGCATGAACTTCAAGATCCTTATGCAGTGTTTTTGGAGGCGGATAGAGAATTCATATCATTCAACGGATCTGTTTCTAAGTTGTCATGGGAGTTGCCGTTCATTAGTTCTCTCTTGTTGTTCATAAGTGAGCACTTGCAGAAAATTTGAACATCAGATGGAATACTTACTTGGTTTCATTAGTTGTTTCATTTCACTTGATCAGGTGATGAATGAAACTGTTAGAGTAGGTTTTGATGAATAAGCTCCACTTTGAGCATCATTTCCAGTTTGTCAGGTGTGTTTAAGTATTGAGTCAGTTTTTAGTGTGAGTGAGAGTCAATTTGTGTTGTCAAGTCATCGTTTTTCAGTCATGCATTTCAGCTTGAGTTTTTGACTCCATTGCCCAATGGATGAAGGCACTGTCTAGCTCTTCCAGAGATCTGTCGTTCTTGGCACCTCCAAGGAGCTACCATCCCCATTGGAGCCAATGTTAGTGTCAGTCTTTCCAGCCTTCCTCCAGTGATCAATATGCTCTTACAAAGTGGTCTCAGAGTGTTAAGGTCATAATTTTGTCATTTCAGTGAGTCTTCAAGCAAATTTGGTGACACATTAGGTTTTTGCTTTCACTCCTTCTAAATTTGCCCAAATGTTAGTCTATTTCACTATTCAGCTGAGTCTATCATCATTCATAGGGTTGTCATTATCATGTCAGTGTCTAATGAGTCATTTTACACCTTGTTCATTCTTCAGTTGTGCCTTGGTAAGGTTCATTTCCTCTCCTAGGGTTTTGAAGGCAATTTCTCTTGGATGGTCAAATCATTAGCAAAACTTGTATCCAGATGTTCATACACCTTCCCCTATCCTTCATGTACCTTATCAAACACTTCCCATCACTGAGATCCCCCAAATTCCTCATTTTTAAACAAACCCTAGTTTCTTGCTACAACTTGGCAATTTTCTAGGTTGGGCCTGTGTTTTGCCCTTTTGGACCCCTTCCCCTCACTCGATCTCTGTGATTCCACTTTCCCCTGCTCCCTAACATCCCTACCTACTTCCAAAAATTTCCCCAAGAATTTAGAAGCCCCCTATCCCCTTCATTTCGCTTCATTTCCACAAAATTCCTTGTTTCACACATCGGGATCAGTTTCACTCAAAAGATGTTTCAGAGCAATAAAAGATGAATTTGGGAAAACTGTGAGAGGTTTTTTTCCACAACAGGCCAAGGAAGAAAAACCTCCTTCACTTGTTACACAGGTGTCATGGTTTTAGAGAAATGTCAAAAATACCGTTGCCTCAGGAGAATCGAATGCACCTCTGAAGTGACCTTGGGAAAATCAAGTTTTCTCCTAGCTTGGTTCGCCAAATGACTTTCTTGATGAGTCAAATGATAACTAGACACAAATATATTTCCAACGAGCTATCTAGCGCCCAATTGGGACACTGGGAAGGCCTCCAAAAATCATCTGAAAGGCGCGCTACGCGTCAGGGAGCTTTTCTCAGTGTTATTTTGCACGTGCGCTACGCGTCAGAGGGGCGCTACGCGTTGGGTTTTTTTGCCCTGTGACTTGCCATCAAGCTCTCAAATTCTCTCTTAACTCAAGAAAAATACAAAAACTTCATTGGAATGAGTACAAAGATGAATGTAAGCGAATGGAAGAACAAATGAAATGCATAAGCATCTTGCATGATTTCCCGTTTAGATTCACTGGAGAAAGTATAGAGAAGGTGGAGCTGGGGCAGATAACATGTTGCTTTCTCTTAATGAAACAAGGACTTCATCAAGATAATTTATGGAAATTTGAATGTACATGTGGCCTCTCATTGATGGCAAGCAAAGCTGCAATTGGTGAATGTCTCGAAGCTGAGTTCTGTTGGGTGTGGAGCCTGATTATCTTCTATACTCAAAGGTATCGCCACATAGGACCCCAGCTCAAAATGGGGGCGGCAACACCGCCCGTAAAATGTTCGCTGTAGGGGGGGTTCCAGGGGGGGGCGGCTTAGATGCCCCAACCTCCGATGCCATAACCAATGTTCATCATCCTTGCTTAGATAGCATTGTTGTTGTCCTTCTTCAAATATTTATTTATTATTTGGAGTTCTTTCACCTTTGATCACTGTTTTACCTGTATCAAGATCACGAACAAGACATCCATTTGATCTAAATATCACCTCGGTTCCTTGATCACACATCTGGCTGACACTCAGAAGATTATGCTTTAATCCATCAACATACAAAACATTTCCAGCTTTGACTTTTTCTTTTTCTTTTAACTGAGCAGCGCCCTCGAAGCTAAAAACAGCTGTAAAATTGCCTTGTAAAAGTATAGTAATTTCTAGTCAATCTGGGCCGTTCATTAGGCGGATGATCTGACGGTAGAACTTATGTTTATTTTAGGGTTTTTTGCCCTAGAAGGCAACCCCTCTCATTGTATGAGGGTATTGTATTTGAGGCTGTGTGATAGATGTGTATTCTGTGAGTGAGAAACAGAGAGGTGAGACTGTGAGAGAAAACAGAGGATATTACAGCGGATTTGCTGTAGGTTGTGTCTCTTCATTTTTGCTGGATAATAAAAAGGAAGGACTGGCTGTGCGGGGTGGACGTAGCCCAAACTGGGTGAACCACGTATATCTGTGTCTCTCTTGTTTTGTGCGTTTTCTGTGTTTATATTTCTGCAATATTTTATGTGTTCCATTGCTCCGTAATATATAATTTTCTAACAAGTTCCTCAAGACAGAAGGCAGTTGGAACTTGCCAGGTGACATGTGCCCTTGCAGAGAGCTTCAGAGTTCCCTTTCTGTCGTTTTGAGAAGCTGGGCTGATTACTACAGCTGGAGATGCCTCCCTCTTGATTCACCAGTTGCTTTGTTGTTTCACTGGGTGCTACAATTGGAAGTTTTATTGCAAGTGTATGGATGACATAGACATCATTGACCTTGACATCAGTTCTCCTAGCTCGGAGCTAAAGGAGATCATTCAGCAACAAAAGGCTGAAAATCACTTGTTGCAGCAGAAGTTGGAAATGGAAAATTGGACAATCAACTACTTAGAGCAGCGCAACAAACAGTTAGAGGATGAACACACTCTTGATGAGTTGCGGAGGATCCGAGAAGACCGGAACTTGGCTCGCAAGAGACCTGGTGATTTGACACCTATTGAGCAAGGGTCTATGCTCATTCAGGTGAACACTCATTTAGAGAAGTTGATAGCCAAGGCAAACAGGGACAAAGATATGCTCCGCCACATGAAGAATCATTATTGGGCCCGCATGCATGTGTGCAAAGCAAAAATGAAGGTACTTAAAGCACGCTTGGCCAAGGCACTAAAACGGAGGAAAAGGCCCGATCCACTCCAAATTTTGGCTGAAGCCACCTTGAAGGAGCATGGTGCTCAATGATACACCCCCAGCTCAAAATTCAGAAAATTTGGAGCAATTTTGGTCAATTTTGATTTTTTTGTGCTAAAAACAGGTTTTTGCCCTCAACGCGTAGCGCGCCGCGCGCTACCCTTAAGTTGGGGAGGTCCATTTCACAAAAAATCAGCATTTTTGGATTTTTCATGACAAAATACACTTGCTCAGCCACTGCCAAAAAGTTTCATGGAGATTTGAGCCCCCAAAAGGTCAAAAAACAAGCAAAAAATGACCTTTTGCCACTTTTTGGACACACAGGAAGCAGTCTTGGGAGATTGCAATTTTGAAGGGGCAAATGCCCACCAAATTGAGAAATTCTACTTGGGCTGGAGAGTAGACATCTAGACCTTTCCAACAAGTCAACTTGTGCCTCATTTGGATGTCGGGAAGTGCCTCAAAAGTAGCCTGAAAGGCGCGCTACGCGTTGAGAAATGGCGCGCTACGCGTTGGGAAAGTTTGCCAGTTTTGCACCTTCAGCTCAGGAAAACGCAGCATTGACTAGTTTTGACTTTTTGGTGGGATTTTTCATCCTCCTTGATGTAATTGATGTAATTTCATGTTGACATGACATTTATTTACCCATTCTAGAAGATTCATTCATAAAATAGCAAACATTTAATGAATGAATTGGTTTCCTAGCTTATAGAGGCAAGTTGTTTTCACTGCCTAGATTATAGTGCTTTGTTTAGAATTGGTTGAAACAGCTCCTAGGATGATGAGCTCGACCCTTAGAGGCTAGTGAATGGGTTGGCATGGTCTATATTATGTATTTTCTCAATCATTTTCAGAGGTTGGAGAGGTTGGACTCTTGAGGGATAAGCTTAGACTGTATTACTCTTTGTATCTCTGCAATTTTGGCAAAGGAAAGACCAGGGTTTTGCAGCACTATTTGGGATTCCTGTGGTGATTTGTGTTGATGGTGTGTTTCTCTCATGTACTTGTAAGTTTTTATGTGTACCATTTTCCTACTCTTCTCTTCTGCAAATTAAGTAAATGAAGTGTTAAGGTAGAATTCATGGTTTCTATGCTCTGCCTTTAAGTTTGCTTAATATCTATGTTTTCATCTGTTTAAGGAGAACTCTCGATGGTTTCTTGCTCTCCTTAACTCCTCACCGGTCATATCTATCCATTCACTTATTTCAAAGGCATCAAGACAATCTCCTACCTTGCCCCAAAAAGACCTCTGCAAAAACTGTGTCTCATCCCCGCACCCAAAATTGCCGTGCTCAGTTTTCCAACAAAACCCTAAAAAATTAAAATCAAACTTTCCCTATCAGTTTACTAGCCTAAAATTAGTGTTCTTTATTGGTCATCTCAGCCCTTTGAAAACCTTTTTCCGAGATAGACCCGGAGAGAGCCCTCTCCTGTCCCCGTAGGGCTAGCTACGAGGCTAAGTGGTTTGATGTTGCCTTGGATTTTGCCTTCCTCAGCCTGAGGCAGATTCGAGCGCTAACAGTAACAATGGTTCATAATGATCCTCAAATAAGTATGAAATCCCTACACTTAACTCTATTATTTACACTTGTAGATTACATGTTGATGATATGTTTGACGAAATGCACGTCATGGCTAGTAGGGGTCCAGTCAAGGTCTTAAACAGGTATTTTCTTTAGTACTGTCATCTCCACATTACTTTACTGATTTGAAGAGATGGAACAGTTCTAGGCAGTGACCTAGGCTCTGCCTATGTCGCTGGCAGGCAGGCCTATGAGAGTGACTTTAGGTTGTTAGTCGCTTCCTTTCCTATAGCATGAGAGTGACTATGGCCCAAGAGACCTAAAATAGTAGTGGGACCAAGGGACATCCTATGTGAGTGGCTGACTTGTCTTCTGAGGGTTTTGTTGATGATGTTGAATGTTTGTTTGGTTTGTTTCCATCGGTTCCACTTTCTTAATGTGACTTAAGAGGTCGAATCATATCATAGTGGCTTCTTGTCGCATGTTTACCCCGGCTGGTCGGTTGCTTGGGTAGATATGGGAGGAGGGTGTTACAGAGTGGTATTAGAGCATGGTTCACCCCTCGGACTAGATGGGCTATGTGTTGGTCATGTATGCATGTCAATTGCATGTGCATCTCTTACACTTATATACTTGTTATATTTGCTTGATGATTGATTAGGGTTGTAGTATGGTTATAATGGAAAATTTGATATTGATTTCATGAAATGCATTGTCATAAGTATGTGACTTACTATGTATGGATTGTATGTCACTTACATGTTAATTTAATGGTGCCTACTTACATCCTTGTATGTTAGGTTACATTCTTGAATATTTGGACTACATGTATCAGTCGTGTAAGTTGATTACAAGATTTGATCACTTATGTTCGACTACATACGTTTATGCGTAGGTGTAATTGATTTGGAATTGCTTATGTATACTGTTGGTTGCATGTGGAAATGGATACAATGGAGTAATGGTTGTTGTCATGCATGAGGTCATAGCATGCATTTTTTATATGTCCTTGCATTGATGACTGGATCCTAGCTAGAGTGATGTTTATGTGTTGATACATTTATTGGTGTATGTCTATATGTTGTTATGATTATGTTATACATGTATCACGCTGATTTGGTGATCTTGCAGACAAGGTATCCTCCCCAAGCTATACTAAGGTACGTTGGTTTATTGTGATTTGGTTTATCTAACATATTATGCCTTGCAGGAAGAAATATCAAATGGCTAGCAAGATGGTTGACTATAGAGACTCTCCCTACGAATCCGAAGAGAAGTATGGTGTTGGGAACTCTTCCAACTTGGCAGTGACACTGAGAAGCCTAAAGGAGGAGATAAGGAGTTGTAAGGTAGATAATGACATAATCATATAGTCACAGGAAAATTTAGCAGAGGTGAATGCAGTAATACTTTAGAGCTTGTCGGATTTGCAGCGACAAGGACCACTACGAATCAGTCATGAGCAAGAAGATAAAATTAATGGGGCATACGGTAGTAGATCGCATGGTGGTCATCGATCAGATAGAGATGATATAGTTAGAGATGGCAGATTGTTGGACACTCCAGAGAGGAGAAGGGATAGACACAAGTATGATTCTAGTTCTGATTCAGATAGGCACTATGATCATCATCGTTATCATCCTTACAGGAGGAATGATAGGGGATACTTGATGGATGAGTTTAAGAAGGCAAAGCCACCTACTTTTGATGGAGAGATAAAGAGATCACAGGATGCAGAGGCATGGTTGCTTGGTATGAAGAAATTTTTCAGGTTGCATGACTACTTAGAGAACATGAAAGCTAGAGTGGCTACTTTCAATCTTAAAGGTAAAGCAGACAGGAACATAAATGAGGAAGATATAACTTGGAGTGAATTTGAGCGGCTATTCAAGAAGAAGTATTTGTTAGAGAGATACTTCAATGACAAGGCAAAATAATTCTATGAACTAAGGATGGGATCCATGATAGATGATGAGTACACCAGTAAGTTCTTGGAACTATTGAGATATGTGCCTTACCTCAAGGAGGAGAAGGCTAAGATTCATAGATTCATTAGTGGATTATTGGTTGCATTCAAAGACAGGATTGAATTCAATGAGCCTAGATCATTGTAGGAGGCCATTCGAAATCTAAAGCATTGCTATGAACAATCGAAGCACAGAACTGAGACTAAGCCAGAATGAAGAGGTAAGGTAGAGAACAAAGGAAAATGGGACAAGAAGCGAGCAAGACCATAGGATTTGGGTAATAATGAGAATGTTGCACCACCTAAGAGGTTCAATGCATCAGATAGAGGATAGGGACATCGATCTGAAGAAAATAATAAGGATGGAGGTTGGAAGCCTATAGAGTGTTGGACTTGTGGCAAAGATCATCGCAGGAGGGATTGTCTGCAGAATCAGGGTGGTAGACCTCAGATATACAATGCACATGAGGCGCAGAATGTTGGAGATGTAGGCCAGAGTATTCCTCATATCTATGCAGCCATGGACAACAGGTAGGCAGAACATCAAGCATCTATCATTGAGATGGACGGTAAGCTTTGTGATCAAGTTATTTCTATTTTGATTGACCCTAGATCTAATTATAGCTATGTTAGTCCTGACTTGGTGGATAAGTGTGGTTTGAGTAAGGAATTGCATGCAGAGTCTTGGTTAGTGCAGTTGACTGCAGGAATGAAGAAGTGATTTCATCATTGGGTAAGAGCTTGTGCGTTTGAATTAAATGGTATGCCTATCGCAACACATTTGAATGTTTTACCGTTGGGTTCATACAGTATATTTTTGGGCATGGATTAGTTGTATCTCCATAGAACCAAGATTGATTGTTATAACAAAGCCACTGAGTGTGTTGATGACAATGGGGAACCAAAAGTCTTCCAGGGTAAGAAAAAAGCCACATTAGTTAGGACGGTGACAGTTATGCAAGAAACGTGTAGCCACAGGAAAGGTTGCAAGCTATTTGCAGTACATATTTCTAGTGATAAGGGTAAGGATCTTGAGGATGCAGATGTGTTGAACAAATACCCGGTTTTACAGCAATTCAGGGATGTATTTCCTAAGGACATCACAGAGTTTCCACCACATAGGGAGGTAGATTTTTCTATTGAGCTAGTGCCAGGGGCAGCTCCAGCATCTAAAGCACCGTACAGGATGAGCACACCCGAGTTGGTTGAGTTAAAGTTGCAGCCAAAAGAAATGCTAGACAAGGGATACATTATGCCAAGTGTATCATCATGGGGCACACTGGTCTTGTTTGCGAGGAAGAAAGATGGTACCCTCAGATTATGCATTGATTATAGGTAGCTGAACAAAGTGACTATCAAGAACAGATTCCCTTTGGCGAGGATTGACGAATTGTTCAATCAGCTGAAGGGAGTAGCAGTGTTCTCGAAGATTGACTTGAGATCCAGATACCATCAGGTACACATCAAAGAGGAGGACATTTACAAGACTGCGTTCAGGACCAGGTATGGGCATTATGATTTTGTTGTTGTTCCATTTGGCTTAACTAATGCTCCAACCACATTCATGTGTTTCATGAATAGTGTGTTGTGTCCATATTTGGATAATTTTGTTATTGTGTTCATTAATGATATACTGGTATATTCTAAAAATGAGGAAGAGCATGTCGAGCACTTAGCAGCAGTGTTGAGGTTGTTGAGAGAGCATCAGTTGTATGCTAAGCTCAACAAATGTAGTTTCTTTCAGAATGAGGTACATGACTTGGGACATGTTGTATCCAAGGAGGGCATTGCAGTAGATCCAGAGAAGATAAGGGCCATCATGGAGTGGGTAGTGTTAGACTCCGTCTCATGTCAGAGATTGATTCTTCTTCAAAACCCCGTTTTGAAGAAGAAATCGTTAAATGTGTTGTTTTAGAATAGGTAATTTATTCTCCAGCTCTTCAAAAGGCAGCAGCAACTTCAAGCTCCTATCCCTGCACAAGCACAATTCAAAACATCATCAGCAATCTGAGGCAAAAAGCTATTTGGAGAAAGTCTCACTGGAAATCCCGAACAAATTTCATTGTCACAGCTATTGAATTAAATGATTGTGTTAGCGCTGGGAATGCCCTGCTGTTCGTTGAAGATCAGGAGCTAAGCCAACGTGTCTTCATGGTCCTGTATCGCATGTCATCACATCAAGATCTTGCAGCTTGTGCAAGTGAAAGCTTTAGCTCAAAGGAGCACACTGATCTCTTGCTGGGGAAAAGGTTGTTGGACATGCCAAAATTGATGGATGTTTGTGCTATATATGGGCATGATAATGCAAAAGCTAGCCCGATCATCGGTTATTAATGCCCTAAAATCACAGCCAGATTTAATTAATGAGTTAAAGGAGGTAGTTCCTCAGTTTCTACACATAGTTGAGACAATGCACCATCGATGTTGTTCTGCATTCGAGGCCCTGCCTTTCTCAGGAAGAAACTTGACTTCAATGGTGGGACAACTTCATGTTTACTGGAGGTTATGGACTTCATAAATGATGTTGTTGCTACTCTGGATGCTTTTGTGGAAGCATATCCTGCTGCTGCTTCATGTTTCATCTCACGAGGGGTTTCCAATGAAGATAATCGAGAATTGCTTTCTGCCTTGGCAAATATATATGATTTTCTGCTGCCATTATTAAAGAATGGTTTTACTTTGATAACGGATAATGCCCTCAAGTCTGCTTCTAATAATATGGAGTTTCTTGTGCAACCACGCTTGAAAACTATGGTGTGCATTTCGAACAATTGCGCTTGCATTCCTTTTGATTTCCGGAGTTGAAGCCCTTATTGAGGATCGGGGAATTAGTAAAGATCTCGGTCTAAATGAAGAGGTGCAGCCAAGCATGGAGTCAAACACTAAATTCAGCGATGTGAAGGGCCAAGGCAGAATTAGAGGAAATTGTTCATTATTTACTATATCCAAAGCTATTTACGAGGCTTGGTGGCAACTCGCCAAAAGGAGTTTTGCTTGTTGGGCAACCTGGAACAGGGAAAACTATGTTGGCTAGGGCCATTGCCGGTGAAGCTGGAGTTCCTTTCTTTTCTTGCAGTGGAAGTGAATTTAAAGAAATCTTTGTGGGTGTTGGGTACGGGATCATTTTGCAGCTGAAAAGAAGCGGTCACCTTGTATCATATTTATTGACAAAATTGGTGGAAGCTGCAATCCTAAAGATCAGCAATATATGAAAATAACTCTAAATCAACTACTGGTGGGGCTGGATGCTTTTAAGCAAAATGAAGGAATAATAGTTATTGCTGCTACTAATTTCCCTGGGTCTTTGGATAAGGCCCTGGTTAGACCTGGTCGCTTTGATTGTCATGTTGTAGTACCCAACCTTGACGTTGAAGGTCGCAGGCAGATCCTAGAATGTCACATGTCAAAGGTCTTAAAGGCAGATGATGTAGATTTGATGATTATTGCAAGAGGAACTCCAGGATTTTCAAGTGTTGATCTTGCAAATTTGGTGAATGTTTTCGCTCTTAAAGCAGCAATGGTTGGTGCTAAAGCTGTCAGCATAGCTGACCATGAGTATGCTAAAGACAAGATTATGATGGTAAGTGAACGCAAATCCGCTGTAATTTCAGATGAATCCAGACACTTGACAACAAAGATATGGAGTGTGAAAGCAACATACGTGTCTACATGATCTCAAAGAGCACACGAAGGAAATCTATGAGCCCCACTGGTCCGTGTACAAATAATGAAATCATTTGACTCAGCAATCAAATTATGGGATGTCGAGCAAGGAAGACAATTGTTCAAATTGAAGACGGTGAACCTATATATTCAATTGCTTTCAAATGGGTTGTGCGACGGGTGTCTGCATATATGGTCTGCGAAGGAGGGAGTCTGTGTTTATGCTGGTAAAGGCCATGGTTTTGCTCACCGTCCCGATTCTCTTAAGGAAACCTTCCAAACAGAAAACATTTTGAAGGGGCGCATCACGTGCTTTGGCAGAGAACCCTTCTAAGCCTGTGAACGAGCCTCTTGTTTGTGATATATGCTGCTATCATTTCCAGGTTCTGTTTCTACAGATGAAGATAGGCAATGCATATTTGTTTCTGACACTAAATCATCATCGAATCATCGTGGCAATGCATATGGAAGCGTTTTAGACAGCGCAGGCAGATAAAGAGCATTCAATGAATACAACTGGCACAATATGCACAAATGTGAAATTGTTAAAGATTTCAAACAGAAAACGAATGTGAAAAGTAAAGACCCGAAACATACACAGAGACATCTGTCATAAGCAGCGATTTAGGAACGAATTTTGCCTATTTTTATCCTCAGCCCTAATTCTATGGGATCTGAGCACCAGTTTTGCCTCATAATTAGCCAAATCATCAGCAGATTTAGAGGAACGCTGTATTATTTTAGGGTAGATGTAACGCTCCTTTCTAATTTTTGTAATTGTAGTTGAAACAGCGCAGAGGTTTTTGGGGTCGATTTGTTTTCCCCTTAGCAGTATTATATTTATTGTATTAAAAAAATTGATCAGGGAGAGAGTTAGTCAGAGGAGAAAATTCTGAGCGCTGGAGGAGAACTGAGCTCCATTGTACAGTCTTTGACAGAGGTATTTTTAATGAAATTTCACAGCTCTGACTTCTGAGATTCCTGTGGTATGATAATTTAGCATAAGTTTTTCTCTTGTTTCATATGTAATCTGTTATGTTTCATTTCACTACATGATCATTTCTAACTGAACAAATGAAGTGTTTAGGTAAGAATTCATGCCTGCCATGCTCTGCCTATAAGTTTGTTCATGTTTAATGTTTTCCTCTGTTTTGCAAGGATTCATCTCCTATGCCCTTGTCAGCTCCTCACCAGTCTTGCCATCCCATTTAAAATCTAGATTTGGTGTTAAATTTCTTGCCTACCTTGCCTCAGTCGATAATCTGTGTTGTTCATTATATTTCTCTGTTCAAGCTGTGATTTTTCCCATGCAGCCCAGAAAAACCCCGTCATTGAATTAAAAACCCCAAATCAACCCTTTTGATCAGTTTACTAGCCTAAAATCAGTGTTACCCTATTGGTCATCTCATCCATTGAAGATCTCACCGAGATAGACCGGAGAGAGCCCTCTCCTGCCCCGTAGGGCTAGCTACGAGGCTAAGTGGTTTGATGTTGCCTTGAGGTTTACCTTTCTCAGCCTGAGGTGAAATTTCGAGCGCTAACAGGTAGCTCATAAGATTGTGGATCAGGTGAGATCTTTTATGGGTTTGGCAGGCTATTATAAGAGGTTCATCAGGAACTTATCACATATTGCTTATCCTATCACATCATTGCAGAGGAAAGGTAAGAAGTTCGAATGGACTAAAGAGTGTGAGGCTAGCTTTGAGTAGCTCAAGTAGTTGTTGACACATGCACCACTGCTACAGATTGCAGATCTCGACAAAGAGTTTGTAGTATGTACATATGCTTGCAAGAGAGGTCTTCATGGAGTCCTTATGTAGGATGGACATGTGGTATGTTATGAGTCCTGGAAACTAAATGAGCACAAGCACAACTATCCCAAGCATGATCTTGAGTTGGAAACGATTATACATGCATTGAAGATGTGGAGACATTATCTTCTTGGAAGGCAGTTTGTGCTTATGAGTGGTCACATTGGGGTTGAGGTATTTATTTGACCAGGTGAATCTAAATGCTAGGCAGGCTAGATGGTTGGCTACGATCAATGAGTTTGACTTTGAGATCATATGCATCAAAGGCAAGGAGAACAGAGTGGTAGATGCTCTTAGCAGATGGGTACAGGTGAATCACTTAGCAGTTATGAGCTCTTATGGGATAGATTTACAGGATAGGATCTTGCATGCAGGACAACAGGATGTCAAATATATGGAGATTGTGCATAGGTTGCAGCAGGTTGATAGTACAGGTACAGGTACAGGTCATGGTATAGGTGTAGGTACATGTACAAGTACAATTGATGGTACAGGTATAGGTACTGGTAGTGGTACAAGTATAGGTGCAGGTGCATAGGACTTGGACTATTGTCTTATAGCAGACGGATTGGTCAGGTTATGATACAAGATATATATGTCAGATGACATTGATCTCAAGAAGGTGATCTTGAGAGAGTT
Organism: Pinus tabuliformis; assembly: GCA_031772625.1. Lineage (NCBI taxonomy): Eukaryota > Viridiplantae > Streptophyta > Pinopsida > Pinales > Pinaceae > Pinus > Pinus tabuliformis. Next base: position 1,410,170,664 of record CM062816.1, on the reverse strand, counting down.
TCATGCAAAAATGTATTCAGGTCACCCAAGTTACCAGAAGACACTAATAGCAGAGAAGAGATCTTACTACTGGCCGAACTTGAAGAGAGATGTAGCATCATTTGTGGCTAGATGTTTTGATTGTCAGCATAAGCATTCAGGTGGACTGCTACAGTTGATCGCGATTCCGGAATGGAAATGGAAGGTCATTTCCATGGACTTCATCACAAGGTTGCCAAAGACAGTGAAGCAACATGATTCTATCATGATCATTGTGGACAGGTTGACAAAGGTTGCACACTTCATTCTGATGAAGTCTACATTCTCAGCTAGTGATCTGGCACAGGTATTCATCTGAGACATGGTTAGACTACATGGTGTCCAAAGAATATTGTGTCAGACAGGGATGCGAAGTTCACTTCCAAGTTTTAGAAGGAGTTATTTCAGGTTTGGGCACAGAGTTGGCCTTCAACACAGATTATCATCCGCAAACGGATGGACAAACAGAGTCAACAAGATATTAGAGGACATGTTGAGGATGTTTGTGATGCATCAATAGCGCAATTGGGAAGAGTAACTCCCTTTGGTTGAGTTTGCATCCAACAACAGTTATCAGGAGTCACTAAGGATGAGTCCTTTTGAGGCATTATATGGGAAGAGTTGTAACACTCCCATTAGTTGGAGTGATCCGGTTAGCAGAGTATTGATGGGACCAGATATGTTGGAAAACATGGAACAGGAGATGCAGGTGATCAAAAAGAATCCCAAGGCAGCACGGGATAGGCAGAAGAGTTATGCAGATAGGAACAGGTTGTTCAAGGAGTTCCAAGTTGGGGAACAGGTGTACTTATGCATCAAATCAAAGAAGATCTCTTTGTGGATTGGATCATGTGCCAAGCGAGCACCATGGTTTTGTGGACCCTTTATTATTATTAAACAGATTGGGCCAGTAGCCTATCGACTTGCACTGCCTTCGATAGTGAAATTCCACGATGTTTTCCATGTATCTTTGCTTAAGAAGTATGTTAAGGATGTTGATCATGTGATTGAATGGTTTGTATTGCGGGTGGAACCAAATGGAGAATTCCAGTTGGAGCCTCAATGTATATTGTAGAAAAAGGTGCCCATGCTACGGAACCAAACAATAGAACAAGTTAAAGTTCAATGGAAGGACTTTGGGCCTGATGAATCTACATGGGAGATGGAAGATCAGATGTGGGCTATGTATCCTTCCTTGTTTGTCAGTTGAGGCAAAGCAGCTTGATATGGTGATTTGGTATTTGCTTATGGTGGTTTGGTATTTTATTTATGGTGGTTTGGTATATGCTTTATGGTGGTTTGGTATTTGCTTTATGGCACATTAATTTATGAAAATAATGGAAATTAGGAGAAAAGGGAGGTGAAAGGTCGCAGGTTTCATGTGAGGAGGAAAATGAACGAAAATAATGGAAAATGAAGAAAATAGAGGCCTCATTCATAAAAAGTCTTATGAGGATCAGTTGGTAACTTTTTGTCAGTTCAATGTTGGATCTCTCTCATTATTCTCTCTGGAAGCCTTGGTTGAACAAACGCTTTGGAAGCCCTGGAAGGCTTGGATGAAGGCCAATCCGATGATGGTTTTGGTGATTTCCGACTGTGAGGTGCAACCACTGTTTGATGGGTTGAGGTGGATGGCCTCTGGAAGCCTTAGATGAGTTTTGATTGATGTGTTTTATGAGATCCCACATTCATGCTTGGAATATGGCACGGGGGTGAATGGTTGAAGAGAGATTTGGCTCAACCATTCTACAATCGGGTGGAATGTGCTAGTCCCATCTCTAGTTGGTTCATTGTAGTCATTAATGAGAAATCTTTTCCCTTTACTTTTCATGTGTAAAGGTACTAATGTATTTATGGATTTGATGGTTGTCATGTTTATTGTATTTTTGTTCCTATTATGTTGGTTATATGCACATTTTATGGCAGCAATTATGTATGGCTCTCAGCATGTTTTTACTTGTATGTGAATGGATATTATTTCTATGACCTAATAGATGATAATGTAGAAAATGGCACGAGGTAACAATGGTTCATAGAGATCCTCAGATAAGCATCACATCCCTACACTTAACTTTGTTATTTACACCTGTAGATTACATGTCGATGATATGTTTGACGAAATTCCTGTCATGGCTAGTAGGGGTCCAATTAAGGTCTTGAACAATTATTTGCTTTAGTACTGTCATTTCCATGTTACTTTATTGATTTGAAGAGATGGATCAATTTTGGGTAGTGACCTAGGATTTGGGCCTGAAAAGTGGCTCAAATCCCAGAGTCACTGGCACAGCACTGACAATTATGGTCCACAGTCACTAGCAGGCAGGCCTGTGAGAGAAACTTTAGGTTACTAGTCGCTCCCTTGACCATAGCATGAGAGCAGCTATGGCCCAAGAGACCTAAAACAACAGTGGGACCTAGGGATAGGTTGTCTGAGTGGTTGAATTGTCTTATGAGGGTTATGTTGATGATGTTGGATGTCTGTATGGTGTGTTTCCGTCAGTTCCACTTCCTTAATTGACTTAGGAGGTCGAATCATATCACAGTGGCTTCTCGTCGCATTTTTACCCCGGCTGGCCAGTTGCTTAGGTAGATGTGCGAGGAGGGTGTTACACATGCACTCTCTTTTTAGTACCTGTAGCCAACTGCACCAACCAATACTCTACATAACTTATCCAGGTTAGTATTAACATAACTATAATTAGATCCGGGATCAATCAAAATAGAAATAACTCGACCACAGAGCTTACCTTCCATCTCAATAATGGATGTCTAGTGATCTGCCTTCTTGTCTTCCACGACTGCATAGAACTGAGGAATACTATGACTGACATCCCCAACTATTTGCACCTCCTGAGCACTATATATATGAGGCCTACCCCCCTAGTATAATGGAAAATCATTCTTATGATGATCTTTGCCACATATCCAACTCTACAACGGTCCTCTACCATCACCTCTAGTATGCTACTCTCCAAGTTGCGACCCATGCCCCTTCTCAAATGTATTGAACTTATTTTAAGGAACAAAATTTTCTTTCTCACTTGCATCCAGAGGTCTTCCTTGCTTTGGTGGCCACTTCCCTTTAACTTTCTCATTTCCCTTCAAGTCATGTTTAGGCTCAGCTTTGCGCTTTGACTTCTCATAAAAATGCTTCAATTTCTGGATGGCTTCCTCTAGCGATCTAGGTTGATCAAACTCAATCTAGACTCTATATGTTATTGCCAACCCACTGATGAACCTTTGAATCTTAGCCTTTTCATCCTTGAGATAAGGCATGTGTCTCAACATCTCCGAGAACCTGCTAGTATACTCATCATCTGTCATAGAACCCATGTGCAACTCATAAAGTTCCTTAGCTCTGTCATCATAGTACCTCTATGAAAAGTACTTCTTCTTGAAGAGACTCTCAAACTCCTCCCAAATCAACTCGTTTTCCTAAATGCCCTTGACATTCCTCACATCTTCCAACCAAATATCTACTTTCCCTTTAAGAGTGAAGGTGGCTATCTTGGATTTCATGTTCTATGAGTAGCTATGCAATCTAAATATTTTCTTCATCCCAATCAACCATGCCTCTACATCTTCTTCCTTCTTCATCTCTCCATCAAATTTAGTAGGCTTGACTTTCTTGAACTTCTCAAGTAAGTATTTACCCCTCCTATAAGGATGATGACGGTGATGACTGTGATGATGTCTCCTGGATGAGGAACTAGAGTGATGCCCATACATATCAATCCTCCTGTCAGGTGTATCCAATGATCTTCCACCACTAACTGTGTCCCATCTATCGACCTAGTATATGGACCAAGATCTGCTACAATAGGCTCCATTAGTTTTCTCTTCTTGCTCTTGACTTATCCTCAATTGTCCTTATCTCTTTAACTCTGACAAGCTCTAAAGGATTGTTGCATTAACCTCTACCTACTTCTCTTGAGCCCTTGCAAGGATTTTCTCAGCCTCAACCAACCTGTCATTTTCTACTTTGCAACTTCTTATCTCTGCCCTCAAGCTCTTTATTGTATCTACTATACCAAGATAATACTCTTCTCCTTGTTTCCCAATTGATTTATAGAGAAAGACGGGAACTGTGGTCTACCATTTTGCTCGTCATCTTTGATTATATTCTTCCTACAAGTGTACCATGTCAAATAAACTAAATAGATACCAAAATCAAATACATACCTTAGTGATTTTCAGGGGAGGCTTATCTCATTTGCAAAATCAGTCCACATTAGCATGTACATTTATAATCATAATCATATCCATAAAATCATATCAACACATCAAGATAAAAACATCATGCATGACCATGCCAATTGTACACCATGACCCCATGCATGACAACCATAACCTTGACAACATCAGACTTTACCCAAGTCTAGAGTGCAACCCGCTTTAATACCACCCTCTAACCACATCCTCCCACGCTTACCCACTTTCACTGGCTTGCCCGGGGTAAACATGAGTTGAGGGTCACTATGATAATACTTAGCCTCCTATATGACCTTAAGGAAATGGATTTGACAAATTGATACCTTACTGACTTCCCTCAAGTCCTGCAGGACCTTCAGGAGCAACCCAAACCCTCTAGGTGTCCAACCCCTTAGGGGACTCTCCTTTTCACTGACTTAGAGCCCCAGTAGCTCCCTTACCAAGCTCTCCAAGCGACTAAGAGCCTCCAATCACTCTCATGATCCTGCTTGAGTGCGACTATAGCCTTTATCTGCTAGTGTTATGCCAACGACTACGAGATTTAAGGATATTTTCCAGTGCTGGGACCCAGTCTCTACCCAGAACCCTATGAAACTTCCAGAACTCATAAAATACATAGAAACAATGCTTGTAAACCAAAAATCAAAACAAGGACTTGACCTGAACTTTCCCAACTGAGACCGACATTTCGTCAAACAATGGGTAAACCTCTAACCTGTAGTTCATGAATGCAAGTTTGAACATAAGGAGATGAAAAGTTATGTGAGGTTTAACAAGAAGGGGCACTACCTTATCACATTAGTTGTCATAACATTAATTAGGTCTTGCATTCATTATCCATTTATTTACATGTAAAAACATGAAAAGAGCCATGACTAAGAACTGTTAAATAACCATGCTTGTAACTAGAATATAACTAGATAAATAAAAATGAGATAACAACCATTAAAGCCACATAATAACAAGTAAATGTATTCATCAAAAGCAAGGGAAACTTATCTCTTATTAAACATAGGAAAAACCAAGCAGTTTCAGGACTTCCACATACCACCTGACCATAGATTGGTTGAACCAAATATTTCTTTCATCCAATCACCTCTGTGCCATATTCTAAGCTTGAATGTGGGATCTAATGGAATAAACTAATCCATAAATAACTAAGGGAATCCAGAGGTTAAACCACCTCCACCCTCACCATATTGTGACCTCACCTAAATCAATGTCGAGATCACAAAACCAAACCGAGCTTGGATGCCTCAAAATTTCTTCTCCAATACCTTGAGGAATTTTCTTGTCTACACCATCAAGCTTTACCATGTATCCCACCATTACTGGTCAAGGGATTCCTAGGCCTTTGTGAATTTTCTTGAGACCACCACACCCGGATCCAAAATCTTCCAACAATCCTAAGCTCAAACCAAGAAAAGTCCCATCACACCATGGTTATCTAGAAATGACAAGGCTAGGCTAAAATCCATTGTCAAACGCAGCAAAACCCATTCCAATGACAACAAGAGAACCAAATGCCAACATACACATACCATGCATGTCAAAACCAGCTAGGAAATCATACATGCAACCTGTTACCTGTAAGTATTCCTGTTGAAGATGCTTGACCCAATGTTTTCCTTGCTTGGTCCTTAATTTCCTTTGATTTCCTTGTCCTTCCTTTGCTTTCTTGGTCCTTCCTTTGCTTGTTTTCTTTCCTTCTCCTATTGGTGCTCTTCTCCTCTCTAAAAAATAATTCCAAAACTGAACTAACAAAAGGCTACCAACTGATGCTCTAATGTCTTTTTATTATTCATGCCTCTAATTTCTTCAATTTTCCATTATTTTCCTTCATTTTCCTCCTCACATGAAACCTGTGACCTTTCACCTTCCTTTTCTCCTAATTTCCTTTATTTTCATAAATAAAATACCAATAATTCCTTTTTTCCTTTTCAAAGCCTTTTCCAATGCCTTTGCCAATTTCCCCTTAGCCATAAACACATCAAGTGATGAACACTAAGATATTTTTCCCAACATTCAGCTTGGAATAAGTGTCCCTTGACCGTGGTCTTATTTTTCCTTTATTAACTTTTATTACATGAACTTTTAACTCGAGGTTGTTACAATATGCACAATAATCATATTGACCACTTATGATTGTCTATCTGATTGGGGATGAAAAGTTATTGATTTGGTCAATCTTTTATCCATGAAATATTATAGGTTGGACCAAAAGGTGTTGAGGAAATCGTTATATCTATCTAAAATAATGGTTTGAGGTAGCCCAAAATGAACCCAAACGTGCTCAAAGAAGAGCTTACCAGTGGATTTAGCCATGATACTCTTCTTACATAGTTCCAAAATGGCCATCTTAGAGAATCAATTGACAACCACAAACACATAATCATTATCATGCTTGTTGGATGGAAAACCAGACATGTAATCCATGGATATCGACTCCTAATGCTTGTTTAAGGTAGGTAGAGGAGTGTACAATCCCTTATTCTTGATGGTTGTATTAGAAATGGTACAAGCAGTGTGCAATCTAATATAACAATGGGTATCTTATCAAATATTGGCTAGTAGAAATACTTCTAAAGTACTACAATTCTCTTCTCCACAACAAAGTTTCATGCCATCAAACAGTAATGTGCCTCCCAAATTAGCTTGGCATGCTCAATTGAAGGAACAAAAAGGTGGCTTAAGTAGCACAATATCACATCCTGGAGGTGGAATTCTGGAACTCGCTTGCCTGTGATCAACATCTAGTATATGGTAGGGAAATCAAAAACAATGTTGTATAATTGTGGCCACCCAGAGGTCTTGTTCCCACAAGAGTTAAGAATTTTGGTTATCACCATAACTAAGGTCCAACTGAGGCATTCTACAACATGATTGGTTTTACACTTCTTATATTTGATGTTCAAGTGGAATTGTTGTAGGCATGTGGACCATTTTTACAGCAGTCATTCTGTAACTTTCCTTGTCTCTACATAAATTGTAGAAGCCTGTGATGAGAATGGATGATTATCTCCTTCCTTAGAATGAAATTTTCCATTGTTTCAAGGATTGCGTGATGAAGTACATCTCCTTTCCATAGGTGAGGTATCTTTGGACAATATCAAAGAGTGTTTCATTCAGATAGGACAATAGATGTCCTTACTGAGTGACGATTGCACCAATAGCATAGTCAGAGGCATATGTCTCAATATCAAATAGTTGTCACAGGTATGGTAGGGTAAGGAGTGGTGCAACACAAAGGTGGTGTTTCAAATCCTTGAATGCTTCAAATCCTTGTTGTATCCTAGACTAGAAAAAAATTGCATTTACTCCACCCTTGTTCACTTGAATTAAGGTCCAGGTGATATGAGTGAACCTATACCTGAACCTTCAGTAGAAGTTAGCAAGGCCCAAAAAGCTATGGAGCTATATTATAGTTTTTGGGGTTGGCTAAACCTAAATGACTTAGATCTTGTATGGCTATATCATCGATCATCCTCGTGAACATTGCTAGAGCATTATTGAAGGAAAAGGGCATGACCAACCACTCAAAAAGGCCTTCTTTATATTTTAATATTTTCATCCAAACATCAATTTGTTCATTTGGAACCTAATGGTATCCTAAATTCATACCAATACTACTAAAGGACTTGGCACCCTTAAGTTGGTCAAGAAGATTATCAATCCTGGGGATCGGGTATCTACTCTTTATAGCGATTTTGTTCGAAGATCTACAACCATTATAAAGTCTCCATGTCCCATAATTATTTTTCACCCACAAAACTAAACTCTCACAAGGTGAGGAGCTTGATATAATGTGGCCCTTTTGGATGAGCTCATGAATCTGTCATTTTATTTCCTCTTTCTCCAGGAGAGAGTATCTATACATTGCACCATTAGGTAAATGAAAACCAGGTATAAATTTAGTTGTGTGTTTTATCCAAGAGTCAAAAGACATCACCACAGTGGGAGTGAATATATCTCTTGTTCACTATAGTTTGTTATGTAGAGAGACCTCATGCAAATGTTGTGGAGGTTGTAGTGACCTTCCTTTCACCTTCTAACTGAACCATGAAGAGAAAAAACTGTGCACCCTGATATATTACCTTTTTCCATTGTTTCTCTAAGATCAATGAAATTGAAACACTTGGGACTACCTCTGGTATTCTATAGATCTGACCTCTAAGAGTAATAATGACACTACAAGGATGAGAATAATAAATTGCATGATGTTTCCACATATAAAATTGTCCTAAAAAAACATCACGAAATTCAAGTGGGGTAACATCACACAATACTCACCTTGGAAGGGCTTGATGTCGTAGGATGGGAAACATTATTGGCTAACACAAATGTCTCGTCCATGTCTCAACCAACCAATGGTATATCGTTGGGGGGTGGCATTGTTTGCATCTTCAACCTCTTGATGACCTCAGCTAATATCAGGTTCTTTTGTCTCATGGTGTCAATGATGAAATGTAGTGTGGTCCCCTTCACCCACATATGTGAATGGAAGAGGTGATCCCCCGCTTTAAACGCCTTCAGCTCTCCTAGATGGATCTTTGAAGTTGCAATGGTAGCACAAGTTTCTACATCAATGATCCACTTTCCTTTATCCTAATCTGAATCAAAATCAGATCTAGAGTCTATTTCCTTTTCTTTAAGCTTTTCCAACAATGATTGTTTGGAGCAACATTCATCATTATTGTACCAAGGGATTGTTTGGAACTCACACCTGTGTAGACCTATGTGGTACTTCAGAATCAAGTGCCACTCAGAGTCTCTAATACCTACCTGTGAGAACAAGGTATGGAAAATATTGGGTTACTATAGCACCTTTTGGTCTCTTTCCTATCATAGGGTTCTCAATATTATGTATTGGTCATCACATTTCTCTACAAGGTAGAATTCCTCCCTAAAGGCATAAAAAAAACTTCTCAAGTGGACCCTACCTTGAATATCACAAATTCATCTTCATTTTGTCTCACCCAATAACTTTTACACAAATATTTTTGTAACAAACCTTTTGTTGCACCCCATAATTGTATGTATCCCTATGTGAATTTTTGGGACATATGTAAACTTAAGTGAAAACAAATTGATGGTTGGTTGAAGGGAGGGACACATATCTAGTGCTTTGATGGGAATGTTTTGTGGATTGTTTGGATTGTTGGTGGAGTATCATGAGTAGGCCATACCAACCTTATTTATTTCGATTAACAACACCCTAACCATGGTGTTGCTTGCACTAAAAAGCATTAAAATTTTGGATTGGGTAGCATCTGTGCATGACAATGCTCATCCCTATTCCCTCCTCATGGATCGAGATAGGGAACAACTATCTCGAGAGGAAAAGGAGCAGGGTTAATGGTTTTTAGAGGTAGATGATTGAAGAGACAACTTCTTTTAGGGTGGTTCACAGACACCAGGTGGTCACTACATCGACGGGAAAATCTAGGAAGATCAACCCTAAGGGATATACCCGTCTGCTAAACAAGTAGGGCCTAACCCCAAGGACATTAAAGAAATTTGACCCCGTGACCTCCCAAATGGAGAGGTACTTAGCAATGGGAATTCAACCAACTAAGCTTACCCTTGGGGCTTATAGAAGAGACAAATCAAGAGAACACAAGAAAACAAAGAAGGAAGCACATAGATGCAAATACAAGACAAGAAAACCAAGCTCACATAGCGAACATCAAAAGAAGAAAAAATATTGGCAAAGAAGAAAGAGATAGGGGCACTTAGATAGACTGAACTGGAGTAGAATGTCATTAAGGTTTCACTTTTAGTTTTGTGGTGCTATTCCTTGTGTTGTTGTGTAGAGGTCGTTGAACAATGAGTCTAATATTTAATAGCTATTGGGAGGCCTAGTGGAGGATTGAACCACTAAGTACTTACTGAGTAAGCTGACAAACCACTAAGTGCTTGTTGAATAAGTTGATAAACCACTTAGTGCTTACTAAATGAGTTGATAAACCACTTGGGTGCTTATTGTATGGTTGATAAACCACTTGGTATGGTAAGCTAAGTCGTTGTGGTGCTTGTAGGAAGAGCTAATAAACCACCTAGATAGTGCACTATAGGCCCCTATAGTGCTTGCCATGAAAACAACTGATAAGCCAACTAAACAGTGGATTCACTCTCCTGGAACTCAACAATACCCCAGTTGGGCCTTGGGTGAATCCTTGTAATTGATCTCCGAGAGTAAGAGAGTCATTGTGGTGCCTACTACCAAAGAGAAGTTAATAACCACCTGGATAGTGGATTCCATCTCCTAAGTGTTGAACAAGCCTTAGTGTGAAATTTTCCCTTGAGAAAATATCCCCTTAGACTCTAGATTCAGCTTGGGGGTGGTCGGCTACAAGAGATTTTACATTGTAAATAGTCTTTGGTTGGGTGGAGAATTGAATTACCTCCTTCAATTTCCATCCATTTCAATATATTCAAATAAGTATAAAGTTATGCATCTTTGGTTTATAGGCTGTGATAGCCTTGTTCTATTAATGCATGTTACTATGATTAGGCATATTCATTTGTGGATGCTTGAAATTTGTTATTACACTTATTACCAACTATCTTGGATATTGAGGTTTTACTGAATGGTAATGATTGGCCTCCTAAATAGGTAAAACATAAGGCCCATCTAACTCAATTGACTAAGGATAATAAATACTCCATGTTGTTTCCTGGTGACCTAAGAAACATGATCGAGCTTTTTAGGTATTTTCGAGGGAAAGTAGTCCCCTCCTCAAGGAAGTTTCCCCCTACCCATTTTTTATAAAAAGAGGGATCGAATAGCACAGTAGGAGAATTAGAAGAAACAGAATAGAAACTTAGAGCATTAGGAGAATTTTAGAGTTCAAGTTCTGCAACTTTTTTCGATGTATAAGAAATTCATTAATTAATGAAAGTAATCTTTAGTTTCAGTTCTTATTCTTATTCTGCTTTTCCTTAAGGGTTTTGATCTTCCTTCAGTTAGGGCCCACCCTAGGTGCTCAATATCCCTCTTGTACCATTACTATTTATGCATTTGGTTATCTTTGTAGCCTATTTCTTAATATCACTTTTATGCATGGTTATTTAGTTGCATAGCTTCTGAGCATTATATGATAGTGTTGGAAGTCGTTACTTATATTAAATAGAACTATTTTTTATGCATTCCAGTTCACTTTGATTGTTACAATTTATTTTTTTTCCATCATTTATTGTTTAATTGTGTCTGTGCAGTCCCCTATTTTGCAGTTGCAGGAAACACTACAGTCATGTATCTTGTTGAATAAACCCTACCATCGCTAATGCGATGACTTGAACATGTGTGCCTTATTATTTATTACCCCTTCCTTAACTTATTTTTCTTTCCAACCTTGACTTTATCATATGTTTCTGCATGTTAGACTGTCTCCAGTAGCAAAACAGAGACTCTTGTAGTAGTTCACAACTTTCTTCTGAAACTTTCCCATATTTTCATCCAATTCATTATTCACCTTCTTTGATTTGTTATGATTCCCCTAGAACCATGAGAATGGAATTTATGAGTAGAGTTAACAAGTAGATTCCTTTACCTATATTGTTGTACAAATTGCTTCTTTCTTGTAGAATTAGGGTTTACTATTTGCAAGCTTTTAAGTTGAGACACTTGGGATTTACAACATTGTTATTGCAATTTTTGAGGGCCATTAGTTAATGTGTTGTTGTTGAGGAGGTTTCAAAGTATGTATTGTATTTTTTGTTAGTTGATATACTCTTCCTTTTATTTTATCTCATGCAAAAAGAAGAAGAAAAAAACATATCAACATTTTCTTTTTCAAAAAAAAAAAACATAAACAGAAAAAATTATTTCTTTCTTTTATGCCTCGAAGAATTAGGGAAAGAATAGGAAAATTATTACCAAAAACCCCCACTTCCACTAGCATCCATCCCATTTTAGCTAACTATGATCCTCCTTCCCCATCCATAGGAACCCTTGAGGGCCTTTTGGTGAGCAAGCGAGGATCTCTGAGGATCTTGCAGAAGAAGAAAGACCTTCACATCCCAAAAATATCATTGTTGAAGATAGAAAACTAGGAGTGTTCTCGTTTCCCATTAGAGACACTGATGGAGGAGCTAAAATTAAAATTATTAGTCTATCTATCCTACCACACATCTATAGTTTGATTTTAGAATATCTTGACATTTTCATGTTTGAGTTTGTTGTTGTATGCAAGACTTATGACTATAAAAATGATGACTAGAAGCTCAAATTGCTCCCTTCCACTCTTAAGGATGCAACCCTTTGATGACACATGAACCTAGAAGGATACAACATCACCATGTGGGAAAAAATGAAACAAAACTTCAATAACAAGTACTGGGAGTATTGGAAATCAAGGGATACCCTAGATGAGATATTCAGAATGGTCCAAGGAGCAGATGAGTCTCTTTGAGATTTTGAGGAAATATTTCAATTGAGTTATAGAAGGGCACATAATTGCACTCTTAGATCCATATTCCTTGAAGTTGTTCCTACTATGAGGAGTAGGAAACACTTAACCTACTAGCCAATGGAGATATATATCAACTCAGTTATGATGATACCAAAACGGTGTTCAAAAATCATATAAGGGATGCTATAAAAAGAGGTAGGACAAACAAAATTTTGGTATGTACCTCTTCCTCCTCCCTAGTTACTAAAAATGAGATACGATCTATGTTGGAGGATATCAAGAACAAAATATTACATACCTTTTCCATGCATATGGATACCCTGCAAATCAAGAAAAAATAGGAGGAAACATAAAAGGCATTAGCCATATTCTATCCTCAATGCACTAAAAGGCATCGTAGGAATGAATATCCTTTAAATGTCATAGAAATGTGTTTTTTATGTGAGGAAAATCTTTCCATTGATAAGTTTCCATTATTCTAGGTTTGAAGGCTATATACTAGGGAGCAGAAAGGAACATGGACCAATTATGCCCTGTCAACCAAAGGACGCCACAAGCCCCTATACAGTATGAACAAGGTATGAACTTCCCCGCTCCATTCAATGCTAATTATAATGATCCTTATCAACCTTGGTGTCCTCCTAACCCTTCACCTTGGCCTATGTTGTAACAACCCCAGTTAAGAATCCATGTAAAAAAATATAAGACCAATGTCATGGGACATGTATTCCAAGCTTAATGGTGGGAAAGACATCCCAGTGGGTGTTCATTCGATTTATTATGGCTACAGAAATTGAAAAAAGGCAATGGAAAAGGCTTTGGAAAGGAAAGAGGCATTGTTTGACACTTATTTATGAAAATAATGGAAATTAGGAGAAAATGAAGGTGAAAGGTCATAGGTTGCATGCGAGGAGGAAAATGAAGGAAAATAATGGAAATTGAAGAAAATAGAGGCCTCATTGATAAAAAGGCTTATGAGCACCAGTTGGTAAGCTTTTTTCTCAAGGCTAGGTCAATGTAGCTTTTTGTCAGTTCAGGTTTGGAGCTCTCATTCTATTCTCTCTCTCTCATACCCTTGGAAACTTAGAGTTTTCTTCGAGCACTCTTGGAGAGTGTGGCATACTTGGATGCTTGGAGCAAGAAGGAAAAGGAAGAGCAGGAATGCACAAGAGGACATTGGGATTAGCAACTAAAGCGGGTTTTGCTTGCAGGTACCGATTTCCATGTATGTTTTCCTCACTAGTTCTGGCATGCATGGCATATGCATGTGGTTTATTAGTCATGATTTGTCATTGGCATGGATGATTACCTAGATTGACAGTGGATTTTCCTAGCCTTTCCATTTCTTGGATAGCCATGGTCTTGTGGGTTCATTTTCCTTTTGTTTTCTAGTTGGTTCTCATGTTCCTTTACTTGTGGGTTGAGTTACTAGTTCCTGGAGCCTTGGTTAGACAAACACTTTGGAGCCCTATAACAACTGGGGTTGAGTTACTAGTCATGGAGCCTTGGTTGAACAAACGTTCTGGAGCCCTTGGTGGGTTGAGTTACTAGTCCTGGAGGCTTGGTTGGACAAATGCTATGGAGCCCAGTGGCAGTTTTGGGTTGATTTACTAGTCTGAGAGCCTTGGTTGGAACAAACGCTCTGGAGCTCTAGAGCACTTGGGTAGAGACCAATCTGTTGATGTTTAGTGATGTCTGACCATGAGGTGGAAACATTGGTTGAGGGTTGAGGTGGTTTGGCCTATGGAATCCTTGGATGGTTTTGATTGATGTGTTTTATGAGATCCCACATTCATGCTTCAAATATGGCTCGGGGGTGACTGGCTAAAAGAAATATTTGGTTCAACCTAGTCTATGGTCAAGTGGTTCATGGAAATCCCAAACTTGCTTGGCCTTTGCATCATTAATATGTGTTTATTTCTCCATGTTAATTCATGAGTTTTATACTAGTTTATATGTGGATTATATGGTTATTGTTCCTTGCTATTATTGTTGTTATTATGTTGGTTATGAACATATATGATGACAGTGGCTATGTATGGATTTCATCATGTTTTTACTTGTAAATGAATGAACAATGTACCTATGGCCTAATAGATGAAATTACAGCTAATTTGTTGAGACATCGATGCTTCTTAGTGTTTCTCAGATACGTATGAGACCCCTATGATCAGTTATGTAGTTAAGAACTATATATTTCATATTTGTGACATGTTTGACAAAATGCTTGTCATGGCTAGTAGGGGTCCAATCTAGTCCTTATTTATGTTTTTGCAAATGTATCTTTGTTCTGATATAAAATTTCATTTCTGAAGGTTTCATTGAGTTCTAGGCAAGACTACCTGGGCTATGGGCCTGAAAAAGTGGCACAACTATTGGAGTCACAGACACAACACTAGGGAAAAAAGTCCCTGGAAACTCCCTTACCCTTGTTGCGGGAGATTTTGGAACCTCCAAGGTGCACCCTTGTCCATATCAAGGGAGTGTCCAAGGGTTTGATGCACTAAAACTTCAGTTGGCCTCAGGCGCTGGTTACCTGAGTGGTTGGGATGGCTCTTGGGAGTTATGTTGCTAATGTGGAAGGTCTATGTGATGCATTCTGTCGGTTCCACTTCCTTAACTGACACATAGGGAGTGGAATCATATCATAGTAACTTCTCGTCACATGTTTACCCCAGTTGGTCGGATACTTGGGTAGATGTGGGAGGTGGGTGTTACAGAGCGGTATCAGAGCATGGTTCAACACTTGGACTAGATGGGTAGAATGTGTTTATCATGCATGCATATAGGTTGTATATGTTCTTGTTATATAGGCATGGTAGTGGTCATTATTAGAGTTGTATTTCCATGTAGGAGTTGTTGTTGTTGTTGTTGGGATGTGTTTGTCCTGAATGCATGTCAGTTGTATATGCATTTTTTATGCATGTCAACGTTTATATGTTGTTATGCATGCATTTTCAGGGTTAAGGTTGTTGTCCATGAGGTCATTGTATGCATTTTAGGTCATCATGATTATATTGGTATGTTATGATGCTAATGTGTTGGCTGAGATTGTAACATCGTCCTCCCACATCTATCTCAACAACCATGCCAACCGGGTAAACATGCGACAGAAGGATACTATGATTGGATTCGACCTCCTATGTTACCTTAAGGAAGTGGAATCAATAGAACACATCAACCAACCTATCCACATCAGCAACAGAACCCTTAGGAGACATGTCAACCACTCATACATCCTATCCCTGGGTCCCATTGATGTTCCAAATATCTTAGGCCTCAGTCGCTCCCATGCTATAAGCAAGAGAGCATCCAAAAACCCAAATTCGCTTTCACATGCTTGCCTGCCAATGACCAGAGACTAAATTTGTCAGTTCTATGCCAAAGACTCTAGGATTTGAGCCACTTTTTCAGGCCCAAAGCCCAAGTCACTCCCCAGAATGGAATGATAACTCAAGAACAATAAAATAACAGGTAAACAATGACGCAAAAGAAATAAGTTGAACAAGACCTTAATCAGACCCCTATTAGCCATGTTAGGCATTTTGTCAAACATATCATCAACATGTAACCTACAGGTGTAAACAATAGAATTAAGTGTAGGGATCTCAAATTTATCTGGGAATTTCCATGAACCATTGTGCCCTCATGTAATTTATTACATTATCATCTAATAGGCCATAGATACATTATCCATTCATTTACAAGTAAAAACATGTTGAGAGTCATGCATAGCTACTATCATAAAACATACATATAACCAGCATAATAGGGAAAAAAAATATCATAAGCATATCAGCCATAAAATCCACATATACATCAGTGCATTTACACATGAAAATCAAGGGAATGGATTTCTCATTAATGAATTTAATAAACCAACCAGAGATGGGGCTACCACTTTCCACCTGACCATAGAATGGCTAAGCCAAATCTATCTTCAACCATTCACCCTCGTGCCATATTCCAAGCATGAATGTGGGACTCAAACCAAAAGAACCAACCAGGGCATACCGAGACTAAACCACTTCACCCTCATCAATAGAAACCAATCTTTACCTAATCCATCCCATATCACTAGGCCAACACAATGAACACATCATAACAGGCTTTACCTTGATCTCCACCCGATCACTAGGCCAAACAAGCATGAATTCCACTGAATTTCTCCACCTACACTGTGAGGAATTTTCCTGTCTCCTAATCTCTCAGGCTTTACCACAATCCAAACCCAAATCACTAGGCCCTAAACTGAGACCCACGCTCCAGGCTTTACTGCTTATCCCAAAAGTGAGATTACTAGGCCCAACAGAGAGAAACCCACCTCTTATATTTACATATCCTATCATTCACCAGCAAGGATTCCTAGGCCCACCGAGGCAACACAATCTTGACTTTACCGCAACCCACAGTCTGGCTCAGGGGTCACTGGGCTAGTGGTTTTACCTTAATCCACAGTCTAGTTCAGAGACCACTACGCCATGTGCTCTATCATTCGAAGATCCACCCCACTCAACTTCAAATCCATCTGGCAATCCAGCTCAACCAAAACATGAGAACCCCATCACACCATGGCTATCCGGAAATGGCAAGGTTAGGCTGGAAAACACGGTTACACCTGGCAAACCCCATGCCATGATAGAAAGAAACACATGCAATGCCATGCATTCCAAATATAGCAAGGAAAATACACATGTAAGTCAATACATGCGATGAAGCCTGTTGTAGCTGCTTGATCATGCCTTTACCTACTTGATCTTTGCTTCATCTTGCCTTCTTTGCCTTTCTTTCTCCAATGCAAAATTGCTCCAAGAAAACTCTAAGCGTCCAAGAGTGAGAGAGAGAGAGAGAGATAATAATGAGAGAGCTCCAAAACTCAATTGGAAAAAGGTTACCAACTGATCCTCAGAAGCATTTTTATGAATGAACCTCTATTTTCTTCATTTTCCATTATTTTCATTCAATTTCCTCCTCACATGCAACCTGTGACCTTTCACCTCCCTTTTCTCCTAATTTCCATTATTTTCATAAATAAATGTTCCAAAAATGCCATTTTTCCTTTCCAAAGCCTTAGCCATTGCCTTTTCCAATTTCCTTAGCCATAAACAATCAAATGAACACCCCCTAGGATGTCTTGCCCAACATTCAACTTGGAATAAGTGTCCCATCAACCGTGGTTATTATTTTTGCCTTTATTAACTTTTATTACATGGAATTTTCACTAGGGCTGTTACAGAACCCTCCCCCTTGGGGAACATTGTCCTCGGTGTTAAACCACACCAATACCTCAGCCAAAACTACGGAAAAGCAAACATATTTCCCATGGAGCTTTATAACATAACTCGATGCAGTATTTACAATGATCACCCTACTGAAAAGCAAACCAACATCATAACAACATAATAACATGACATCATAATGACATGATGTTACACTAAAAAATGTCACCTTGACTACTTACAGTTAGTATGGCTCAAATCAACAGTCATGCTACCCTCTTAGGCAAGTCTCATGCCTCTGTTATCCATCTCAAACTCAAAGAAGAGAGAAAGTCTTGTAAAAACTATGTTTATCTCTGGGGTCGCAGGTTCTCTCTAGCCTTACCTGCGGGGACACTGACCATGTTCACAAAATCTGCGTCCATGGACGCTCTGTATGTTAAGGGACAGGTGCGTCCCTCTGTAAAAGGCAAAATGCGCGAGTTTTATCTTGAAAAAGTTACTTGTGGTTACTTCTAGAACATTCTAGAGGTCGGTTTGATGAAATGGATGCGCCTCCAGTTGGTTCATGTATCTCTATTAAGGGGGAACTTATCCCATCAATAAGGGAGCTATCCCACCCAAAGAGGGGGATGATCCCATTGATAGTGGACCTGAATAACCTCTTTACAACACTATAAATAAAGGCATTGAGCCAGAAGGAGAGGAGGTTGGAGCTATACATTTTCTTTGGGTAAATGCTGCAGGATTTAGGTCTTCCATTAGAGCCTTTGTGAGGAGAGATTGTCTTCACTTGATTCTACTTGGAAGTGGGTGAGCTTTGTCAAAGTAGAGGAAAACCCTTGATGGACCCTGGGAGGAACTTGCACAACACCAAGGCCAGGTTGTAAGAGTTTCTTTGTTTCGTTATTAATACAAACTGGTTTATTTTTCTCAATAGCTTGTGTTAATGAGTTATTTCATGTGTTCCTTGGTCTGCATGTTGAATATATGTTTTATTATATGAAATGCAAGTGCTCGGTAATTGTTTGATTGTTTGTGGTTGCAGGAATTGACTTGAAGGAGGAGCTCATCCGGATCGTCAAGAACGGACTTCAACAACAGCGTTTTGGAATAAGGTAAGCCTAAACACTTGTAGTTTTCATGTTGTAAAAGGTGTATTTAGAGAAAGATCACTCCATTTTGTCTTGTTTGTCATTAGAATGTCTTAGACTTCTAGGAAGGTCAGTCGTGTCCGCACCCTTGACCAATTCCGTGTGACAAAAAACTTGCACAACACCAAGGCCAGGTTGTAAGAGTTTCTTTGTTTCGTTATTAATACAAACTGGTTTATTTTTCTCAATAGCTTGTGTTAATGAGTTATTTCATGTGTTCCTTGGTCTGCATGTTGAATATATGTTTTATTATATGAAATGCAAGTGCTCGGTAATTGTTTGATTGTTTGTGGTTGCAGGAATTGACTTGAAGGAGGAGCTCATCCGGATCGTCAAGAACGGACTTCAACAACAGCGTTTTGGAATAAGGTAAGCCTAAACACTTGTAGTTTTCATGTTGTAAAAGGTGTATTTAGAGAAAGATCACTCCATTTTGTCTTGTTTCGCCAATTTGTCACACGGAATTGGTCAAGGGTGCGGACACGACTGACCTTCCTAGAAGTCTAAGACATTCTAATGACAAACAAGACAAAATGGAGTGATCTTTCTCTAAATACACCTTTTACAACATGAAAACTACAAGTGTTTAGGCTTACCTTATTCCAAAACGCTGTTGTTGAAGTCCGTTCTTGACGATCCGGATGAGCTCCTCCTTCAAGTCAATTCCTGCAACCACAAACAATCAAACAATTACCGAGCACTTGCATTTCATATAATAAAACATATATTCAACATGCAGACCAAGGAACACATGAAATAACTCATTAACACAAGCTATTGAGAAAAATAAACCAGTTTGTATTAATAACGAAACAAAGAAACTCTTACAACCTGGCCTTGGTGTTGTGCAAGTTCCTCCCAGGGTCCATCAAGGGTTTTCCTCTACTTTGACAAAGCTCACCCACTTCCAAGTAGAATCAAGTGAAGACAATCTCTCCTCACAAAGGCTCTAATGGAAGACCTAAATCCTGCAGCATTTACCCAAAGAAAATGTATAGCTCCAACCTCCTCTCCTTCTGGCTCAATGCCTTTATTTATAGTGTTGTAAAGAGGTTATTCAGGTCCACTATCAATGGGATCATCCCCCTCTTTGGGTGGGATAGCTCCCTTATTGATGGGATAAGTTCCCCCTTAATAGAGATACATGAACCAACTGGAGGCGCATCCATTTCATCAAACCGACCTCTAGAATGTTCTAGAAGTAACCACAAGTAACTTTTTCAAGATAAAACTCGCGCATTTTGCCTTTTATAGAGGGACGCACCTGTCCCTTAACATACAGAGCGTCCATGGACGCAGATTTTGTGAACATGGTCAGTGTCCCCGCAGGTAAGGCTAGAGAGAACCTGCAACCCCAGAGATAAACATAGTTTTTACAAGACTTTCTCTCTTCTTTGAGTTTGAGATGGATAACAGAGGCATGAGACTTGCCTAAGAGGGTAGCATGACTGTTGATTTGAGCCATACTAACTGTAAGTAGTCAAGGTGACATTTTTTAGTGTAACAGATTGCCCCCTAAAGTGCGAAGCCTGGAATAGAATAGGGTTTTGTAATTCTAGGAAGGGTGAAGCGCTTTATCATTTCAAGGATTGCCTTGTGGATGGCCTGGTTGGAACCTGCAATTTTCAACACAAAATACATGGATAAGATTATATCATCACTGAGGTAGGCATTCCCATACTCAGATTCAAAACTTTAACTAATGGACTAACTATTCTGATACAGGAATGATCTTGCAGTACATCATTTTAATAGACTTTTGTAGACACAGTATGGACGCAGCCATCTGTTTATGATTAGTCTACATAGATAATGAATACAAAACTCCTCGCAGCCTGGATGGTAGAAACTAGATCCAGGGTCTTCACTTCTACTTCCCGAATTGGTACGATTCTAGCCATGTGATTAAATGATTCGATGTCGAACATGGTAGAAACCACTTGATTACCAGTCAATGATGTAAACTGTTAACAAGCGTGAGAGAAACCACCAGTAATGTCAATGGTTCTCAAAGTACCAAGCACAACCCGTGAAATGTGAATAGATGTTTTGATGTCGAACACTTCACGGAATCCTCTGATCGAAAGTCAATGATGTAAACTGACGTCAAAGGCGAGAAACCTGCCATTGATGCATGCAGACTTCAAGGTACTGTCGATTCCTAAGTCATCTTTCTAGATAATGTGTCGATGTCGATAGAAAGCGACCCGTTGCAGGCAAGCCCACAACACGAAATCATTGTTCAAGTTGAAGAAATGTTGCTGTAAGGACTGACTCAGGGATGGTCAAATGGATGACAAGTATTTTGCAGATGAAAGTTTTTCTTGCAGACCTCTTGAACACATAACGACACAACAGATGGCTTGGTGACGAATAACTCAAAGTTAATCCCCGGAACCCGGTTAAAGACTTTTAAAGTGGTTTGGTCAACTGTGAGGTAAAAGATTTCCCAACCCAGGTGAATAAAAAGTGTCGTGTTCAAGAACGGTAATAAAGTTTCTTCTGAGACAAAAGGTGACAAACAGGTTCATTCTTCTCTCTTTTCCCCCACCATTTCTGGCAAGTACCTCTTTATTTTTAACAAGCTTGAGCAGGATAACATATGCTTGATTATAAGCTCATCCTTCGGACGAGTCCAACCTAGTTTAAATTCGAACCCTAGGAAGGAGTGGTTCGTTCCTATTTGTAATTGAACAGGTCCTTTACTGTAAAAGTTTAACGAGCCCAGTATAGGAGAAACTCGGCGTTTTTCAATTTTAGAGAGTCTGAAAAAACTAAAGGAGACTCCACGTTGAACTTTTTCGTATATTTGTGTCCCTCAAGCCCGAAAAAGTATAAAATAATACTTGGGGGAACCGCTTGATCTTGCGACCAAGGAGTACTTTCATAATAGTGTCGTTGACCTGAAAAGTAAAAAGCGATCAAGGACACGTCGTTTTATTTCCTTATCGAGTTTGAAACGACAAAAACCCGGCAATCTTTTCCTGATTTTGCGGTCAGAAAAGAGCTAAAAGGGGACCCTCTTTTAATTTCGTTTTAACGAGTGTAAAAGAAACGCTCGGCGATCTTTTCATGTTTTAGGAGTCAGAAAAGGGCTTAAAATATGACTCTGAGGTTTCACTTTTTCGTAAGTTTTAAAGAGTTCGAAAAAGGGATAAAAATGTACTCATGGTTTTCACTTTTTCGTAAGTTTTTATGAGTTCGAAAAAGGGATAAAAATGTACTCATATGGCCGACTTTCAATTTAATTTTCGAGTAGGAAAAGACGGAAAGATCTCGGCATTTTCATTTGTTTTACGAGAATGAAAGATAGCAAAATAATCTCGGTATTTTCATGAGTTTAACGAGTCTTGAAAATAACTGAAATTGACTCGAGATAGGTTTCATTTTTACAAAAGCTTGAAACAGAGAAAAACTATGCTTCAAAGTAGTTTCATTTTTACACAAGCTTGAAACAGAGATAAAACTGTGCTTGATGCCCCCTAAGCATAACTGCTAGAGTGCATGCCCCCCTAGCTTCATTTCATTCAACCATTTGGATGAAATGAAGGTTTAGTGACGAGATCATTTAAAAGGATTTGACCTAAAACTGTAAGAAAATTATGCAAAACACCGAAACAACTAACCTAAATATACAACTTAACATTTACGAGATCTAGTCAATCTCTCGACTCAAGTAGAGGAGGATTTGTTTCATTTTTTAACGAGCTTGACACAGGAAAAGAACTATGCTCAGATTCGGTTTCATGTTTACACAAGCTTGAAACGAACAACTATGCTTGTTACAAGTTCACATGCCCCCGGCATAATGATGCAAATCAAGGTACATGCCCCCCAAGCTTCATTGCATTCAATGAGGTGGATGGAATGAAGCTTTACTTTCAAGATCTTGGAAAGACTTGTGGGAGTTGTTTCATTTTTTAACGAGCTTGACACAAGACAAGGAACTTTGCTCATAACTACTCTCTACAATCTACCTAACAAAAACTTTACTCTAAAAACCTTGATTCATTTTTTAACGAGCTTGACACAAGACAAGGAACTATGCTCTAAAAACCTTGATTCATTTTTTAATGAGCTTGACACAAGACAAGGAACTATGCTCTAAAATCCTTGATTCATTTTTTAATGAGCTTGACACAAGACAAGGAACTATGCTCTAAAAACCTTGATTCATTTTTTAACGAGCTTGACACAAGACAAGGAACTATGCTCATAACTACTCTACAATCTGCCTACATATCCTAAAATCTAGCTGATTCATTTTTTAATGAGGTTGACTCAGTAACAGGAACTATCCTCATTACAGCCTATTTCATTTTTTAACGAGGTTGATACAGGGAAAAACTATCCTCGTACACTGATTCATTTTTTAACGAGGTTGACACAGTAAAAGGAACTTTCCTCGGACACACTGAGCATGGCTTCTAACTGGAAGAAAGACATGTCAATGGACACACCTTGATCATGGCTTCCAAGAGATCTTCATCAGAAGGAAGAACAGTTCTTTGGAAGGAACACATGTCAAGGGACTCAAAAGGGATAAGAACATCGTGTTCAAGTAATCCCGTAGATTTTTCCATGTCAATTACCGTATCTAAATCAAAGGAAGATGAGCAAACAGTGAGAGGCTTACTTACATCGGTAACTGAAATCATGGGACCGGTTGCCACATAATTAACCCGTGGCAGGGTAGATACCACTTTAGAATCAGGAACATTTAGGGGTGTCATATTATTGGTAGTTGAAAAAAGACTAGGGAACGAAAGCTGGTCTACAGTCACAATACTGCCATTGTGAGGGAAAGACATCACGCGAAAGAGTGTCGATACGACAGCTTTCATTGCATAAACATAGTCTCGCCCAAGGAGTAAATTGAAATCCAAGGGACCTCGAACTACCATAAGATCAACACAAACAGTTTTACCTTCCAAGGTAATAGAAAACTTAGGAAGGATCCCTAAAGGTTCACTAATGGTTCTGTTAAAAGCTTTCAGATTCTGCGTAATAGGCCCAAGCTGAGGGGAACCCAAAGCTTTCCAAACAGCTGAGGATAAAATACTAACAGAAGCACCTTCATCTACCTGAGTACGATGTATGTCCCTACCACCAGCCTTGACAATGATTTGGAAAGGGATGGAGGAAGGAAGACGAGGTTCTGTCAGTCTATTCCAATCAAAGGAAAAGACCTCAGTACTTGGAGGGGGTTCTACAGAAACAGGTGAAATGCCCCGCGACATAGAAGAATCCGATGTAACAAGAAGAACATCAGCGGTATGAAATTTACTCTCGAAAGGGAGAGTATGATCGACTGAATGTGAAATTGAATCGACCACTTGATCAACTAATGGATCATCAACCTGAGTGACATGAGTTTCACTCTCCAATGGAAGAGTGTGATTGACTGAATGTGAAATTGAATCAATCACTCCGTCAGTTGACGGTAGGTTGGGAGAAAGTTTACGGTAACCAGTTGGAAATTCTTGCTGTGGAACAGTAAGTTTTTCAAACAATGTTGAGGCTTCATCCATGTGAGGGCAAATGTGAGTATGATGACTCCCTTTGCATAACTTACAAGGAAACCTAACTTTACCCTTTTTCCCAGGAACCTGACTATCACTGGTTGATGGATCAATGGAAAGTTGATGAGTTTTTTCTGACCATACTTCCAAGACCTTTGGAATACCAGGACAATTGACAAGGAAGTGGTCACCCTTACAAAGCCTGCAAGGGTATTTGGGTTTACGATGCATGTCGGAATTTTCCTCAACACAACTAACACTTACAGCCATGGTTGGTTGGTTGACTTCTTTCTTATCTTGCTTCTTCTTCTTCTTCTTCTTCTTCCCTTTCTTCTTCTTCTTAGCCTCCTGGTTACTAGCATCAAGGCTTTTACCAGGCGAAGAGGAGGAAATGGAGGAAGAAAAATTAGGCGAAGAAGGTAAAGGGTCAACAGAAGGTTGGTGATGTTGAGATGGTGAACTCTGTTGAGGTGAAGCATCCGGTTGAGATGGAACAATTGGAGTATTTTGGGCCAACGAAGTTGAAAATAACCATATCGGTAAACCTATTGTAAATCCAGGTAATCACAAAGTAGCCATATAAGGAGGACCAACATTTCCAAAGTAAGGAAAAGTACTAGGATTCTCATTAGGAGGGGTTCCTAGGTTGATAAATTCTGGAACATTTGCCATTATATTCAACTTCAGTGAATTTTATTAACAATTTAAAACTAAAATTAACAATTCACAATTCACACTTAACAACTAAAATTCACAATTCACACCTATGGTCTCTAAAAGTAAAAACAGACAAATTAACACGCGTTATCAAATCTAGGAGTCAAACCACACACAAACAGTAAGCTCTCCGGACCGAAAACACTAGTTGGTGATGAAGCCCAACCTCGCAGAATTCAGTACAGAAATGGCGGGTGGAACAGTTACCCCGGCAACCTCCTTAATGAATAGACCGGACCAAGTTCCTCCACTTTAACCGTCTCGAAGTGAAGTGAACCCCCCGGAAAATCCAAGTGAGTATAACCGACGTCTGCTCCAGGTACAGTGGGACCTTCCCTCCACCGTCACCTCGGTAGAACCCTAAAGATTATGGTCACTAAAGTTACCAATCACAACAATTACACCTGGGGGAACAGTCTAAACTCCGACAGCACGCAAGGGCAGAGTAACAAGCTCAATCCCCTTACCGGCTCCTTGACAGTAATCCAAGGTTTACCGATAAGTGACCCCCGGCTCCTCGACAATGGTTAATCCGAGGTTTACCGTTTGTAATACGTACTGTCTGGCGTCATTCCCAACGAGGGGGGAATGATCCCCTCACTGGTTCGGACACGAGCTCGTGCTTCTCCTTTAAGAGGAGCTTTCCCAGAGTGCAATTGAAACAATTGGATTTATTCTACTCAAGATAAACTATCTGTTTGGTTTTGTAGTCTTGGAGAGTTAAGTACTCACCTACTCCAAGACCCTAGCCTAAGCTATGTTGGTGTTTCAGAGCCCTAGAAATGTAAAAATTACTAGATGAATTTTAATTAAGCGTTGTGTTATTAAGGCTGTTATTACTCAAATGGGTAAATGGAGATGAAACCAATGGTGTTATGACCCGACTCAACTGAATGCAATCGAATATGATAATGCAATCCTTTCAATTCGATGAATCCTAACTAAAGTAAGGAGAGAGTTTCCATTCACTTCCGACAATGCAAAAAATTGATGCACTAATTTTATCAAGAAAAACTAATGCAAATCAATTCCAAACCAATTTTTATTTTTATTTTTGTGTAAATTCAAATCAAAGAAAGCTGATCTAAATCTACGATTGATTTTTCAGAATGTAAACTATGCAATTGTAATCTATGCACAATTCACATGAAAAGTATGCAAATGTAATCTATGCACATTTTTCATTCATATTCTGAAACTGAGAATTCTAATTATGCAAATGTGATCTATGCAAGAGAATTCTCAAACACAAGACGATTCTAATGTGATCTAAGAACCAATCAAGTGCAAATTGAGAAAATTGGGTGAGAGTTCCAAAGATCAAAACATAAAAACACTAAAAGGCGATTAACACTCATACACAATTTAGCCCCCCCCGGCGAATGAGGGGGAATTTTTTTTGCAAAAACAGAAGCAAAAAGATGCAAAATTGTGAAAAGACTGAGACAAACCTCCAAGTAATGACCAAAGGAAATCAAATCAAGAATTTCTCAAGAAAGAGACTCAAAACACCCAATTGATGAAAGCTAAGAGCAGGAACAAGCTAATGAAACAAGTTCAGGTGAAAATTTTTGACAGGGTACTAAAGGATCTGGGCAGAAAACACTAAGAAAAAACAAAATCTAAAAGCAATTAAAGCAAAAAATGGAATTTTCCTAAATTTTACAGGAAGACGCAGGCAACCCGTTATAACAGGTGCGGGCCCGCTCTGTGCAAACGGCAACAGCGCGTCCAAAGACGCACTGTGCAGTACTCAGAGGGTGCGTCCTTCTGGAAAAGTTGAGAAAAACCAAATCTAACTAAATCTAAAGCTAAGCCACCCAAATACTAATTCTCACAGTCAAAAACCAGAAAATAAAAGTGATTTTCACAGAGCAAAGTTCACACAAAGGAAAAGACTCTCTCATTAATGGATTCCCCAGTGGAGTCGCCAATTTGTCACACGGAATTGGTCAAGGGTGCGGACACGACTGACCTTCCTAGAAGTCTAAGACATTCTAATGACAAACAAGACAAAATGGAGTGATCTTTCTCTAAATACACCTTTTACAACATGAAAACTACAAGTGTTTAGGCTTACCTTATTCCAAAACGCTGTTGTTGAAGTCCGTTCTTGACGATCCGGATGAGCTCCTCCTTCAAGTCAATTCCTGCAACCACAAACAATCAAACAATTACCGAGCACTTGCATTTCATATAATAAAACATATATTCAACATGCAGACCAAGGAACACATGAAATAACTCATTAACACAAGCTATTGAGAAAAATAAACCAGTTTGTATTAATAACGAAACAAAGAAACTCTTACAACCTGGCCTTGGTGTTGTGCAAGTTCCTCCCAGGGTCCATCAAGGGTTTTCCTCTACTTTGACAAAGCTCACCCACTTCCAAGTAGAATCAAGTGAAGACAATCTCTCCTCACAAAGGCTCTAATGGAAGACCTAAATCCTGCAGCATTTACCCAAAGAAAATGTATAGCTCCAACCTCCTCTCCTTCTGGCTCAATGCCTTTATTTATAGTGTTGTAAAGAGGTTATTCAGGTCCACTATCAATGGGATCATCCCCCTCTTTGGGTGGGATAGCTCCCTTATTGATGGGATAAGTTCCCCCTTAATAGAGATACATGAACCAACTGGAGGCGCATCCATTTCATCAAACCGACCTCTAGAATGTTCTAGAAGTAACCACAAGTAACTTTTTCAAGATAAAACTCGCGCATTTTGCCTTTTACAGAGGGACGCACCTGTCCCTTAACATACAGAGCGTCCATGGACGCAGATTTTGTGAACATGGTCAGTGTCCCCGCAGGTAAGGCTAGAGAGAACCTGCGACCCCAGAGATAAACATAGTTTTTACAAGACTTTCTCTCTTCTTTGAGTTTGAGATGGATAACAGAGGCATGAGACTTGCCTAAGAGGGTAGCATGACTGTTGATTTGAGCCATACTAACTGTAAGTAGTCAAGGTGACATTTTTTAGTGTAACACATGACACCCATACCACTTATTGGAGCTTTATAACTTAGCTCATGGCGGTATCTACATCCATATACATCTGTACATATAACAACATCACCAAAACATCAAGCCAAAACTACTTTTCCTCAACCCATAAACAAGGAAGGATACGTAGACTGCATATGATCTTCCATCTACCATGTAGCTTCATCAGGCCCAAAGTTCTTCCATTGTACTTTAACTTGCTCAATTGTGCAGTTCCGGAGCATGAGCACATTTTTATGCAATATACATTGAGGCTCCGGCTGGAATTCTCCTTCTGGTTCGACCTAAAATACAAACCAGTCAATCACATGATCAACATCTTTAACATACTTCTTAAGTAATGATACATGGAAAACATCATGGACTTTCACCTATCGGAGGTAGTGCAAGTCGATAGGCTACTGGCCCAATCCTCTCAATGATACTGAAGGGTCCACAAAACCATGGTGCTAGTTTCGCACATGAACCATTCCGTAAGCAGCTCTTCTTCAGTTTGATGCACAAGTACACTTGTTCCCCAACCTGGAACTCCTTGAACAGCCTATTCCGATCTACATATATTTTCTGCCTATCTTGTGTTGCCTTTAGATTTTTCTTTATAACCTGCATTTCCTATTCCATGTCTATCAACATATCTGGTCCAATCAACACCCTATAAACCAGATCATTCCAACTAACGAGAGTGTTACAACTCCACCCATACAATTCCTCCAAAGGACTCATTCTCAATGACTCTTGATAATCGTTGTTGTATGCGAACTCTGCAAAGGGGAGATATTATTCCCACTTCTATTGTTGATGCATCACATACATCCTCAACATGTCCTTAAATATCTTGTTGACCCTTTATGTTTGTCCATGTGTTTGCGGATGATAAGTGGTGTTGAAGGCTAACTCTATGCCCAAACCTGCAAATAACTCCTTCCAAAACTTGGAAGTGAAATTTGCATCCTTGTCCGACACTATCTTCTTTGGGACACCATGAAATCTAACCATAGATCTAATGAATACATGTGCCACATCACTAGTTGAGAATGTAGACTTCATAGGAATGAAGTGTGCAACCTTTGTCAACCTGTCCACAACAACCCTGATGGAATCATGTTGTCTCATTATCTTTAGCAATCATGTGTTGAAGTCCATGGAAATGACCTCCCATTTCCACTCTGGAATCGTGATCGGATGTAGCAGTCCACCTAGATGTTTTCACTCTACCTTCACTCGCTGACAATCAAAACACCTAGCCACAAACTCTACTACATCCCTCTTCATATTCGACCAATAATAAAATTTATTCACTACAGTCAATGTCTTCTAATAACCCAAGTGACCTGAATAAGGTTTCGCATGAAACTCTCTCAAGATCACCTTCTTGAGCTCGCTGTTATCTAACACATATATCATGTCTCTGAATCTGACCAATCCATCTATTGTAAGACAATAATCCATACCCTGTGCACCTTCACCTATACCTATACATGTGCCTGTACCACCACCTATACCTGTACCAGTACCCTGTGCACAATCTCAATATACTTGACATACTGTTGACATGCCTGCAAGATCCTATCATGTAGATCTGTCCCATAGGAGCTCATAGCTACCAAGTGATTTACCTGCACCCTCCTGCTGAGAGCATCTGCCACCCTGTTCTCTTTACCTTTGGTGTACCTAATCTCGAAATCAAACTCACTGATCGTGGACAACCATCTAGCATGCCTGGCATTCAAATTCCGCTAATCAAACAAATACCTCAACCCAATATGATTACTCATCCGTACAAACCTCCTGCTAAGAAGATAGTGTCTCCACATCTTCAATGCATGTATAATCGATGCTAACTCCAAATCATGTGTTGGGTAGTTCTATTCATGCTCATTTAGTTTCTGGGACTCATAGCATACAACTTGTCCATCCTGCATAAGGACTTCACCAAGTCCTCTCTTGAAAGCATCTGTGCATACTACAAACTCTTTGTCTGAATCTACAATCTGTATCACTGGTGCATGTGTCAACAACTTCTTAATCTGCTCAAAACTAGCCTCACACTCCTCTGTCCATTCGAACTTCTTACCTTTCCTCTCCAATGATGTGATATGATAAGAAATCTATGAGAAGTTCCTAATAGACCTCTGATAATAGTCTGCAAAACCCATGAAATATCTCACCTCATCCACACTCTTAGGAGCTACCCACTCCATGATGACTCTTATATTTTCTAGATCTATTGTAATGCCCCCCTTGGAGACAACATGCCCCAAGTAATGTACCTCAGTTTGGAAGAAACTACACTTTATAAGTTTAGCATACAACTGATGCTCCCTCAACAACTTCAACATTGTTGCTAAATGCTCGGCATGCTCTTCCTCGTTTTTAGAATATACCAGTATATCATCAATGAACACAATAACAAACTTATCCAAATATGGACGCAACACATTATTCATCAAGCACATAAATTTAGTTGGAGCATTAGTTAAGCCAAATGGAACAACAACAAACTCATAATGCCCATACCTGGTCCAGAAAGTTCTCTTGTAAATTTCCTCCTCTTTGATGTGTACCTGATGGTATCCCGATCTCAAGTCGATCTTGGAGAACATTGTTGCTCCCTTCAGCTGATTGAACAAGTCATCAATCCTCGACAAAGGGTACCTTTTCTTGATAGTCACTTTGTTCAACTACCTATAGTCAATGCATAATTTGAGAGTTCCATCTTTCTTCTTCACAAACAAGACCAGTGTGGCCCAAGATGATACACTTGGCCTAATGTATCCTTTGTCCAACATTTCCTTCAACTAAATATTTAACTCAACCAACTTAGGTGTGCTCATCATGTAAGGTGCTTTTGATGTTGGAGCTGCCCCTGGCACTAACTCAATAGAAAAGTCTACCTCCCTATGAGGTGGCAACTTTGTAATGTCCTCAAGAAATACATCCTGAAACTGCTGCAAAACTAGGTACCTTCTCAACACATCAACATCCTCAACCTCCTTACCCTTGTCACTATAAATGTGCACTGCAAATAACATACACCCTTTCATGTGGCTATGCTTTGCTTACATATTTGTCACCATCCTAACTGATGTGGCTTTCTTCTTACCCTGCAAGACTCTTGCTTCTCCATTATCATCAACACACTCAATATATTTGTCATACCAATCTACCTTGGTTCTATGAAGATACAACCAATCTATGCCTAAAAACATATTGTGTGATCCCAACAGTAATATATTTAGATGTGTTGTGGTAGGCATACCATTCAAATCAAATGCACAAGCTCTTACCTAATGATGAACTCGCTTCTTTTTACCTGTAGCCAACTACACAAACCAAGAATCTGCATCTAATTCCTTACTCAAACCACACTTTTCCACCAAGTTAGGACTAACGTAGCTATAATTAAGTCAAGGGTCAATAAAAATATAAATAACTTGATCACAAAGATTATCGTCCATCTCAATGATAGATGCTTAGTGTTTTCCCTGTATGTTGTCCCCTGCTGCATAGATACGAGGAATGCTCTGCCCAACATCTCCAACAGTTTGTGTCCCCTACGCACTATATATCTGAGCCCTACCACCCTGATTTTTTGGACAATCTCTCTTAAGGTGTTCCTTGCCACATGTCAAACACTCCAACCAACCAGTACCCACACCTCTATGTTGTTGTTGCGACTCATGTCCCTGTTTAGCTGCATTAAACTTCTTTTGTGGTGCCACATTATCTTTCTCATCTACATGCTAAGGCCTTCTCCTCTTAGGCTTCCATTTACCTTTACCTTTGTATTTTCCCTTCCATCCTTGCTGATATTCATTCTTACGCTTTGATTGTTCATAGCAATGCTTCAATTTCCCAATAACTTCCTCAAGTGACCGAGGCTCATCATACTCAATCCGATCTCTAAATGCTAATGGAAAACCACTAACAAATCACTAAACTTTAGCCTTCTCATCTGTAAGATATGGTACATACCTCAATAGCTCCAGAAACTTGGTCGTGTACTCTTCATCTATCATTGATCCCATCTTTAGCTCATAGAATTCCTTGTCCTTACTATCGTAGTACCTCTCTGGGAAGTAATTCTTCCTAAAAATCCTCTTGAACTCTCACCAACTCAAGTCATCTGTCCTGATGTCTCTAACCCGCTTAACATCTTCCCACTAGATGTCTGCTTTACCTTTCAAGCTGAAGATAGCTACTTTGGCCTTCATGTTATCTGTGTACTCATGCAACTCAAAGAATTTATTCATCCCAAGTATCCAAGCCTCTACATCTTTCAGCTTCTTCACATCTCCATCAAAATTAGGTGGCTTCGCTTTCTTAAATTCATCTAGTAAGTATCCCTTATCATTCCTCCTGTAAGGATGATAGAGATGACCATCATGATGTCTGTCAAAACCAGAACTAAAATAGTACCTGTGATCATCACTCCTTCTATCCGGAGTGTCCAACAACCTGCATCTCTCACCATGTTAAATATATATGACCTATGTCTACTAGGGGACCTACTGCCATATGTCCCATTTGTTCTATCCTCATGTCCATGGCTGATCTGAAGTGGCCCTTGCTGCTGCAAGTCTCACAAACTCTAAAGAAGTACTGCATTAACCTCTGCTTGTTTCTCTTGTGCCTGTCTTATCCGGTCATTATCTGCCTTACAACTCCTTATCTCTTCCTTCAAGCTCCTCAATGTATCTTCCAAATCAAAAGAGTGCCCCACATCATTTTTACCATCTGATTTATAGGGATATTCTATGTATTCTACCACCTTGCTAGCCATTTGATCTTTTTCCTGCAATGCATAATATATCATATAAATCAAATCAAAATAAATCAACATACCTTAGCATAATTTGGGGAGGATACCTCGTATTCCAGATCAACAAATCAGCATGATACATGTATAACATAATCATAACAGCATATAGACATATAACAAGTAAGTGCATCAACGCATAAACATCATTCTAGCTAGGGTCCAGTCATCAATGCAAGACATATCAACAATGCATGCTATGACCTCGTGCATGACAACAACCATTACTCCATTGTACACATTGCCACATGCAACCATCAACATGCATAAGTAATGCCAAATCAACTACACATACACATAAATGCATGTAGTGGAGCAAAATCGATTAATTCTTGTAATCAACCTACAAGACTGATACATGTAAACAAATCTACAAGAATGTAGCCTAACATACAAGGATGTATGTAGGCGACATAAAATCAACATGTAAGTGACATATAACCATGTGCAACTAGTCATATACTCATGACGATGCATTCCACAAATGCACATCAAATTCTCCATGACAACCTTACTTCAACCATAATAGATCATCAAGCAAATGTAACAGGCACATGTAATGCAAGTGTAAGAGACACACATGCAACTCACATGCATGCATGACTAACACACACCAAACATCCAGTCCGAGCGATGAACCATGCTCTGATACCACTTTGTAACACCCTCCTCCTACATCTACCCAAGTAACCATTCCAACTGGGTAAACATGCGGCGAGAGGCTACTATGATTGGATTTGACCTCCTATGTGACGTTAAGGAAGTTGAATTGATGGAACACATCAACCAACCTATCCACATCAGCAACAGAACCCTCATGAGACATGTCAGCCACTCAAACATCCTGTCCCTGGGTCCCACTAATGTTCTGAAAATCTTAGGCCTCAGTCACTCCCATGCTATAGACAAGAGAGTGTCTAGAAACCCAAAGTGACTCTCACAGGCTTGCCTGCCAGTGACCAAAGACTAAATTTGTCAGTGTTATGCCAGCACCTCAGAGATTTGAGCCACTTTTTCAAGCCCAAAGCCCAGATCACTACCCAGAATGGAATTATAACTTAGGAATAGTAAAAGAACAAGGAAACAATGATGCAAAAGCAATAAGTTGTACAAGACCCTAATCATACCCCTACTAGCCATGCCAGGCATTTTGTCAAACATATCATCAACATGTAACCTACAGGTGTAAACAACATAATTAAGTGTAGGGATCTCATACTTATCTGAGAATCTCTATAAACCATTGTTCCCTCATGTCATTTGTTGCATTATCATATAATAGGCCATAGATACATTATCCATTCATTTACAAGTAAAAACACGCTGAGAGCCATACATTGATGTTGTCATAAAACATACATATAACCAACATAATAGGGACAAAAATATTATAAGCATATCAACCATAAAATCCACATATACATCAGTGCATTTACACGTAAAAATCAAGGGAATGAATTTCTCATTAATGAATGAAATAAACCAACCGAAGATGGGACTATCACATTCCACCCGACCATAGAATGGCTAAGCCAAATCTCTCTTCAGCCATTCACCCTTGTGCCATATTCCAAGCATGAATGTGGGACTCAAACCAAAGAACCAACCAGGGCATACCGAGGCTAAACCACCTCACCCTCATCAATAGAAACCAGGATTTACGTAATCCATCGCAAATCACTAGGTAAACACAATGAACACATCATAACATCCTTTACCATGACCTCCACCCAATCACTAGGCCAAACAAGCATGGATGCCACCAGATTTCCCCACCTAAACCGTGAGAAATTTTCTTGTCTCCTAGTCTCTCAGGCTTTACAGCAATCCAAACCCAGATCACTAGGCCCTAAACTGAGACCCACTCTCCAGGCTTTACCACATATCCCAAACTCGAGATTACTAGGCCCAACAGAGAGCAAACCACCTCTTGGCTTTACCGTATATCCTGCCATTCACCGGCAAGGATTCCTAGGCCCACCAAGGAAACACAATTCTGGCTTTACCGCAACCCATAGTGTGGCTTAGGGGTCACTAGGCCAATGGCTTTACCATGATCCACAGTCTGGTTTAGGGACCACTACGCCATGTGCTCTATCATTCAGAGATCCACCCCACTTAGCTTCGAATCCATCCGGAAATCCATCTCAATCAAAGCATGAGAATACCATCACACCATGGTTATCCAGAAATGGAAAGGCTAGGCTGAAAAACATTGTTACATCTCGAAAAACCCATGTCATGATAGAAAAGAACCACATGCAATTCCATGCATGCCAAATCTAGCAAGGAAAATACACATGCAAGTCGATACCTGCAATTAAGCTTGTTGTAGCTGCTTGATCCTGCCTTTCCCTGCTTGATCTTTGCTTCCTCTTGCCTTCTTTGCCTTTCTTGTTCCAAGGCCAAATTTGCTCCAAGAAAACTCTAAGTGTCCAAGAGTGAGTGAGAGAGAGAAAGAATAATGAGAAAGCTCCAAAACTCAACTGACAAAAGGTTACCAACTGATCCTCGTAAGCCTTTTTATGAATTAGGCCTTTATTTTCTTCATTTTCCATTATTTTCCTTCAATTTCCTCCTCACATGCAACCTGTGACCTTTCACCTCCATTTTCTCCTAATTTCCATTATTTTCATAAATAAATGTGCCAAAGATGCCATTTTTCTTTTCCAAAGCCTTTGTCAATTTCCTTAGCCATAAACAATCAAATGAACACCCCTTAGGATGTCTTGCCCAACATTCATCTTGGAATAAGTGTCTCGTCACCCATGGTTATTATTTTTGCCTTTATTAACTTTTATTACATGGAAATTTCACGAGGGTTGTTACAGAGATAGAGCAGGAGATGCAGATCATTAAAGTGAAGTTGCAACAATGGACTTCAGGGTAAGAGCAAATCATCATACATGTTTGTATGGTGGGCATGTAGGTATGTTGGTGAATGTTTGTTATAAGCATTAGGGTTATTGATATGCTTGTCATTCTATTATTATTATGGTTACATATATGATAAATGTTAGTTGATCAGTGTAGTCATATACACATGTGTCAGATAGTCATGAATGGTAGTAACATGTGGTTGTATGCATTGATGTTGTTGTTTTTATGTTAGTTAACCTGATGATTATGTATATGTTGTTGATGAGTATGTTATATGTTAACTTATTGTTGTTATGTGTTAGTTAACTTGATGATTAGGGTTATCACATTAATATCTTAATGTTATATGTGTCATACAAATTTGGATTGGTCTATGAAAATGGTTAGGGTTATGCCATTCAGGTGTGAGTCGGCTTATTTTTGACATTGTGTTGTACTAATCTAGATTGATCGTACATATGTGATTGTTATGCATGAACGACAAATGTTTATTAGCTTATGATGTGAACATGATTAGTTAGTTATTGTTATGGATATCATGAACTTATTTGTGTTTGAGCTGATGCGTTGTGAAGTTATATCATGCTAACTAGATTGATTGTGCACACAAGATAGCCTCCCCTAAGATACATTAAGGTATGAGCTTTCTTATGTCATCTACTGTATGCTTGAATGTTTGATTATGATGTCTATTTGGTGTTTGAGTGTTGGTGTCTATTATGTCATCTATTTGTTGTTGAATATTTGATTAATTGCATGATATGAGTATGTGTCTATAAGATTGCATCATGAAATGATCTTGTTTTAGGGTGGTTTTACTCACAGTTGAGATAGTTGACATGTACTTGAGTGTAAAAGGTGATAGTTGTAGCATTATGTCTAATGACTATGAGTTGACTATGAATTATGACATGATTGTTAGTCTTGATAAAGGTTGATTTCAAATTGATAGATACGATTGTCTTTATATTTGGAACATGTGGTTGATATGCGTGAGTAGTTGTAGTGTAACATGTTTGGCATTAGTATGAAAAGGTAAGGTAACTAGTATGTTGTTATGTTTAATTATGCACTAACAATTATGTGTTTATGGTAGTATGATGCAGGGGATTGCATGGCAAAAGAGATTGCCATGAAATATTAAAGAAGGCTTGGGTTGAGCTTTCACTTGGAGGGTCTAGGAACCATGGGGACGGAGTCACGGTGTTTGTTGTTAGTTTTTTTCTTTCGGTACTTTTGATTTGGTTGCGCTTGATTGCATCTTTGTTATGTCTGGTGCAAGGCCTTACCACTTTGTTTGCGGTGTCGTATTGTTATTGATTTTCATGTTTTTATTCTTGTTTGTTTTTTGTCTTTACTTTTATGTTTTGAGTCTTGGGAATTGGTTTTGGAAAGAGGAAAGTTAATGGAGTTCACGGAGAGTCGCATGGTACCCAACAGGTGATGTAAGGCCTGGATGAAGCTCAGTGCATGTATAAGGGCAGTTGAAGGCAAGCGTATGACAACTAGTTGGATTGGTTGGTTCCATTGAGGTAAATGGACGGTGATAGGACAATAATGACAAAGGTAATAGAAAGGGTAAAGTAAATGGATTTGAGGTTTTAGATGCCATGGCTATGTTGGGAACTATTGTTCTCAATATTGTGCATGTTTTGCATGAATAAAGGAAGTTCTCTTAACCTTGGCCTTATGATATCTAGTAATTATGTTGCGATCGTGATTGCTTTATGCTATATGTATGTATGTACGTTTTTATTTGATAGGGTCATCAAGGATCATGTTTTATTTATGTTGATGTTTATATGTATACATGTATGTATGTATGTCATTGTCTAATAGGGTCATGAGGGATCATTCTTGGGAAGAATGATTGCTTATTTAGATGAATGGCATGAAGAGGTTCCTGGTCTTATGAGGAATCAATTAGGAAGAGTAGCCCTCAAAACCTATGAGTTCGGTATCATGTGGTTATGAGTTGATATTATGTTATTATAGTATGTTTATGTTATGGACAAGCTAGGTCGACGGATACATCAACGAAATGAAAGCAGTGTGGTCTGCGACACATTCAGACAAGCATGGATAAGGCACAAGAAGCAAGGTTGCTTGGTAGAGATAGTGTGGTTATGGATGTGTGGTACTACTGTTGTGCATATGTTGTATATGTTATACATATCGCATCTGTGATGTTGTGTGCATTCGGTGTTGTGTGCATATGGTGTTATGCTCATGTTGGATATGCGGTGTTGTGTACATATGGTGTTATGTACATGTTGTATATGCAATGTTGTGTACATATGGTGTTGTGTGCATGTGGTGCTTTGTACATATGGTGTTGTGTGCATGATTGTACATGTGGTGTTGTGTACACATTGTACATGTGGTGTTGTGTGCAGGTGGTGTTGTGTACATGTCGTGCATGTGGCATCGTGTACATGTGGTGTTGTGTACATGTCGTGCATGTGGTGTTGTGTACATATGGTATTGTGTACACGTTGTATAGGTGGTGCAGTGTACATGTGGCATTGTGTACATGTTGTGTAGGTGGTGCCATGTACATGTGATGTTGTGCACACTTTGTGTAGGTGGTGTTGTGTATAATTCGTATTGAGTACATGTTGTACTTATGGTACTGATGTACATGTGGTATTGTGTGCATGTCGTACATGATGTGTTGCGGGCATGCGGTATTATGTATGTGGATTGTGTAGTCATGGTATCGTGACATGTGTATTCATTGTGTTGTACTCTGTGTATGTATATGTGTTGTGTCGTACACCAGGTGTAGGTGTATGTGTCGTGATGTATATCAGGTGTAGTTGTGTGTGTGTGTGATGTATATCAAGTGTAGGTGTATGCATTGTGTGTGGTTGTATGTGTTGTGATGTACATTGTGTATGTGTACATGATTAAAGAGAATCAAATGAATTAGGTGCTTTTCGGGCGTGGAAACTGATCCGGTGCATGTACAAAAGAACAAAGGTAGAAGTAAGGATTGATCAAGAATATGTATTAGTATTTTATTTCGGTTTTATTATACATATGACCTATGATTTTGATTTATGATGGTTATGTGTGATCTATGATTTTGGTTTATGATGGTTACATGTGATTTATGATTTTGATCTATAATGGTTGTGTTTTGAGCTAACCTAATGTGATATGTTTATACATGATGATATGGTCAAAGATGCTAGTTTGACTTGTTGTGATAGGAAGCGAACAAAATTGCAAGTGTACCTTGTTGATGGGCCACCAACGAGGTATGATTTGAATTTATTTTAAATCTAATGGAAGTTAGGTGCTTGGTACAGGAAAGCATGGGAAATGTTGGGGTTGGGTGGTTGAAACCAACTGCAAGAATTAGCAGCAATAGTGAAATAAATTAGAATAGACAGTAGTATGTTGGTAAAGCATTCAGGAGCAGGGCCATTGTGGGACACTAGTACCCAATATTTTCCATTGATTTCCATGAGCATGTTATGACTAGTATGATGGTTTTAAGGTAGGGATATGCCTTGGTTTTTGGAAACCTTGTCGAGGGATTGACTGCCCTGAATGGGGGAGCCAGCAGAATTTGGAAGGTGTGTGACTGCATGGAAGAGGGTGACCGGATTGCCCGAGGGATTGCGTAGAAGAGAAGGGAAGGTCAGGTATATATTTGTTTTGGTCATTAGCATTGACAGATGGAATCAAATGCACATTGGGAGTGTGCCTTCAAACAATGAGTCGATAACTTGTCACTAAGAGGACAAGAAGCGTAGGATTATAGCGTTGGACATTGGATGCAAAATTTAACTTGCAAGGGATTCTGGACTTCCTGGGAAGGAGGTGAATCCTGGTATTACTTTGAGGGTGGAGGTGTGAGCCTCTAGATTCCCTTATTGTGGATGCATGCATTGTATCCTTTTATTTGTTGGTTGAGAAAATGTGCATATGTGTATATGTGTGTATTATTGTA
Source organism: Pinus tabuliformis (assembly GCA_031772625.1). Lineage (NCBI taxonomy): Eukaryota > Viridiplantae > Streptophyta > Pinopsida > Pinales > Pinaceae > Pinus > Pinus tabuliformis. The sequence goes on along the minus strand of CM062816.1, from coordinate 1,410,130,742 downwards.
AATATTGTATTGAGATTGATTTATAAAGCTCCATAGACAGTATGGTTATTAGATGGTTGAAGAAAATGTGCATGAGTTTATGTGGTTATTGTAAATATTGTAATGAGTTGTGTTATAAACCTCTATTAAATGGTATGTTTGTCATGTTTTAGCATATGGTCATTGTAAATACCGCAATGAGCTATGTTATAAAGCTCCATGGGTAGTACGTTTAGTTTTTAGTATTTTTCTCATTGCACGTGTAATTAAACACTGAGGATGGTGTTTCCCCAAGGGGGAGGGTTCTGTAACATCCCTAGTTAAAAATCCATGTAAAAAAATATAAGCCCAAGGTCATGGGACACATATTCCAAGTTGAATGGTGGGCAAGAGATCCTAATGGGTGTTCATTCAGTTTATTATGGCTAAGGAAATTGGCAAAAGCAATGGCAAAGGCTTTGGAAAGGTAAGAGGCATTATTTGACACTTATTTATGAAAATAATGGAAATTAGGAGAAAAGGAAGGTAAAATGTCACAGGTTTCATGTGAGGAGGAAAATGAAGGAAAATAATGGAAATTGAAGAAAATAGAGGCCTCATTGATAAAATGGCTTCTGAGGATCAGTTGGTAAGCTTTTTGCTCAAGGCTGGGTCAGTGTAGCTTTTTGTCAATTCAGTTTTGGAGCTCTCACTCTGTTCTCTCACTCTCATACTCTTGGACACTTAGAGATTTCTTGGAGCACTCTTGGAGAGTGTGGCATACTTGGATTCTTGGAGAAAGAATGCAAAGGAAGAGCAGGAAAGCGCAAGAGGACATCGGGATCAACAGCTACAACGTGTTTTTCTTGCAAGTATCGAGTTGCATGTATGTTTTCCTCACTAGTTTTGGCATGCATGGCATATGCATGTGGTTTATTGGTCATGATCTGTCATTGACATGGACATTTTATTGGATTGACAGTGGATTTTCCTAGTCTTGCCAATTCTTGGATAACCATGGTGTTGTGGGTCCATTTTTCTTTGGTTTTCTAGTTGGTTCTCATGTTCCTTTAGCTATGGGCTGAGTTACTAGTTCCTGGAGCCTTGGTCGGTCAAACACTCTAGAGCCCTTAGTGGGTTGAGTTACTAGTCATGGAGCCTTGGTTAGAAAAACAATCTAGATCCCTTGGTTGATTGAGTTACTATTCATGGAGCCTTCATTGGAAAAATGCTCTAGAACCCGGAGGCAGTTGTGGGTTGAGTTACTAGTCCTTGGAGCCTTGGTTGGAACAAATGCTTTGGAGTCGTGGACGACTTGGGTGGATACCAATGTGGTGATGGTTAGTGATGTCCGACCGTGAGGTGGAATCACTAGTTGAGGGTTGAGTTGGTTTGGCCTCTGGAAGCCCTAGATGGTTTTTATTGATGTGTTTTATGAGATCCCACATTCATGCTTGGAATATGACACGAGGGTGACTAGCTAAAATAAATATTTGGTTTAGCCTAGTCTATGGTCGAGTGGTTCATGGAAGTCTGAAACCTGGTTGGCCTTTGCATCATTAATATGTGGTTATTTCTCCTTGTTAATTCATGAGTGTTATACATGTTTATATGTGGATTATATGGTCATTGTTTCCTTAGTATTATTGTTGTTATTATGTTGGTTATGAACATGTATGATGACAGTGGCTATGTATGGATTTCATCATGTTTTTACTTATAAATAAATGAACAATGTACCTATGGCCTAATAGATGAAATTGCAGCTAATGTGTTGAGGCATCAATGCTTCTTAGCGATTCTCAGATAAGTATGAGACCCCTATGCTCAATTTTGTTGTTAAGACCTGTAGATTTCATATTTGTGACATGTTTGACGAAATGTCTGTCATGGCTAATATGTGTCCAATCTAGTCCTTATTGATATTTTTTGCAAATGTACCTTTGTTCTGCCGTGAAATTTCATTTCTGAAGGTGTCATTGAGTTATGGGCAATGACCTGGGCTATGGGCCTGAAAAGGTGGCACAAATCCTGAAGTGTTACATCTCTTCGGGTTAGGGTTTTGGTTGTTTAGGGTTTTCTCTTATTGTTCAATAATTAAAATACCCTTGAGCCTCATTGTAACTGAGTTCAGAGGCATGTAGCCACCACATCTCTTCTCAGAGATAAGCTACCATCGCCCGAGCTATCTTGTTTCCGTTATGTTTGTAAGCATAGTTCTGTATTTTTCTATTAATGAAAGGAAGTGTTTTTCTGTTGCATCCCTGTGTTTATAATTATATTTGTAAGTTGTTGCGTCCTTGTTTAAGTTCGGATCAGTGGTCTTAGAACGGTCTACTCTTTCTCTATTTTTCTTTGCATGTCCCCAATGAGGTCAGGGTATAAGGAGTTAGGGCTCGATCTAGTTGAACCATTGGAGGATCAGCCTCACAAAACTCAACGATCTCCCATGGTGGAAGAAAAGAAAGATGAGGGGGCAAGACATCCTTTCAAAATGTTGCTCGAGGAAGCCCTCGAGCGACAGAGGGATGCGATGATGGATGACTTTGCCCAGATCCTTCGACAGCTACCCACAGGTGATGCATCTTCATTCGGCAGCCACTCTAGAGGCGCCACTCCCTTTAAGGTACAAGTTAACTTCGATAGATGTAGACGCCGTAGATAAATGGTTAAATCTATTGGAAGGATATTTTTCAGTTCATGACTTTTCCAATCAGGAAAAGATTACGTTTGCACTTCTCAAATTCGCCCCACATGTCAAGGACTGGTGGGAAACCTACTGTGAACAAAAGGATGAGAGTGAACCCTCGTTGTTTTCAGTTACACCCACTTGGAATTCTTTTCGAGACGCCACCAAGGAACAGTATTACACTGTCGAGAGCTATGGAGATAAATACATAAAGTGGACCACGCTACGGCAGGGAAGGGATTAAGATGTGCCAGAGTTCACAAATACTTTCCATACCCTTCGCACAAAGATGGCTATCAAGGATACTGAACGACATTTGGTGCTTAAGTACCACGGTTGTCTACACAACTACATCCAGCACGAGATGGAGTTCGTGGACATTTCCTCGCTTGGCACGACGTATCGGTATGTTGTAAAGATTAAGCAGAAGTTTAAACAGAAGAAGAAAGACTTTGGATCTACGAATCCAAAGCAAGGAAAAGGCACCCCCAAACCACAGAACAAGGGACCAAGCCAAGGCGGGGATACCTAAGACATCCCTCCGAAGCTGTAAGCAAAGAACAACACCACAAAGATGAATAAGGACACGAGAAAATGGTGTGAGTTCCATAAGAGTTCCACTCACAATACAAGTGAGTGTCGGACCTGGTGGCCGAGCTGAACGCTTTTGAATCAAATGCAGGTTCCGACTCTGAATCAGAACCCAATAAGGGGACTCACAAAGGGAAGCAGATAATTGTTGTAGAGCCTAGTGCCACCATGGGCACCACAAAGATAGAGAAAATTGAGCCTGAAGATATAGAGGAGGGGGCACACCTCTTCCACTCATAGATGTGGGTGAAGGGTTCTTCGTTGCAGTTCATTGTTGATAGCAAGAGCCAAAAGAACCTCATTTCAGCAGAAGTTGTGAACCGGTTGGGCCTAAATACTATAGCACATCCACAGTCATACACCATTAGATGGCTTCACCAAGGACGAGATCTTCACGTCAGCCAGCAATGCCACCTTCCCTACAACATCAAGCCCTTCATGGATGAGGTATTGTGTGACGTTGCTCCTCTTGAAGTTTCTGATGTATTATTAGGACAACCATACTTATGGAAGCGACATGTTGTATATGAGTTTATACCTCACTCTGTGATTATTACTTTGGCTAATAAGTTGTACAGGATACCGGAGGTAGCCCCACCTACCACCATCTCTTTGATCACTACAAAGAAATGTAATAAGATCATTTTCCAGACTAGGAAATTTGTTTTCCTTATGATTCATCCCCAAGGCAAGAAGAAGGTTGTGGCCACGGCTTCCAGGCAGGGCTCCTCTGCACAGCAGCAGCAGATGGACAAGGTCATGGAGGAGTACAGGGATATTTTCGCCTCACCCACAGGGGTGCCTATGCACTATCAAGTCAAGGACTCCATCGATTTGACACCGGGCGCACCGCTGCCCAATGCAATGATCTATCGGCGCTCTGTTCTAGAGAACGATGAGATCAAGAGGTAGATTCAGGAACTACTGCAGAAAGGGCACATTAGGCCAAGCTCATCACCCTTTGGGAGCCTGATTGTATTGGTATAGAAGAAGGATGGGACCTGGAGGCTCTGTATTGACTATCGGTGCTAAACAAGATCATTGTTCGAAATAGGTACCCAATCCCGCGGATTGATGACCTTTTGGACCAGCTCAAGGGTCCAAATATTTCAACAAGATTGGCTTGAAGTCGGGCTATCACCAAGTGCCTATCGAACCCTCCAATGTGTGGAAGACTACCTTCAAATCCAAGGAGGGTCTTTTCAAATGTTTGGCCATGCCGTTCGAATTGACGAACGCCCCTACAACCTTCATGACACTGATGGACAACATCTTGCAGCCCTTCACCAATGCATTTGTGGTGGTGTATTTAGATGACATCTTGATCTTCAGCTAGAGTTGGTAAGAGCACCTCCACCATATTCGACAGGTCCTTCAAACCCTTAGACAACACAATTTGTGTGCTAACTTGGAGAAATGCACCTTTGGCCTGACCTAGGTTCAATATCTCGGGTACATCATTGATGCGCAGGTTGTACATGTGGACCCATCGAAGAAACAAGTCATTCAAGATTGGCCATCCCCAACCACTCTAATAGAGCTCCGTAGCTTTTTGGGTCTTTCCAATTTCTATTGTAGGTTCGTGTTGGGGTTCTCTCATATCACTTGGCCTTTAATTTAAGTCATTAAGGGTGGAGAAAAAGCAAAGTTCTTTTGGTCGGAAACCCAACATCGAGCGTTCTCCGAGTTGAAGAATCGCCTATGTTCAGCACCATTTCTCACATTACCATACCTGCAACAACCATTTGAGATCGAGACAGATGCCTCTAACTATGATATTGGTGCAGTTCTTACTCAACATGGGCATCCAATGGCTTACCACAGTGAGACACTTTCAGACACAGTGCGAAAGTATGTTAGGCCCATGTACTACTAGTGTAACCCCTTATTGTTATTAGTACAACCCACTTATTATATTGATGTACCCATGTAGTGCCCATATTGTTATTATTGTGCCCCATAGAATCCCACTATTTTTATTATTGTGCCCTTACATTATTATTATTATGTCGGCTCTGATTATGTTATGACCCCTTAGACTCCTATATATAGAAAGGAGGTCTTTTCATTTGTATCATCCAAGAATTGTTCATTTATGTAATGTAAAGGAGGTTGCCCCCTTGAAGAGGTTGAATTCTAAGGCGTTGATCTATCTTTTCTATCTTTTTCTTGAGCTGGTTTCATAACATTTGGTATTAGAGCTTTGGATTCTAGGGTTTCGCTACTCCAAACAGGTCATCGTGGCATTTTCGCTATAACTTTTTTTCTGCGATGTTTCAAAATTTGAAAAAAAAAACCATTTGAGAAGAAATCGCGCTGAACCTTGGGTCCAAATTTCAGAGTTGTTCGCGCTATATTTGCGGAGATATGATCTGAGGAAGTTGTTCATTTTGTAGAATCCTGAATTACATTCCAAACAGGTGACCTGGGGAAAATCGTCATAACTTTCTCTCTAAGCATCGGATTGAAATTTAGTAAGAAGGTACAAAAAGAGGACGGATTTTAGTTTCTTGTATGCATTCTTCATATCCAAAGGTCGAAACAGTGACACGTGGCACTTCATACAAGTTCACTCTTCTGGAAAGGTCTATAATCAGGTCATCTTGGGAGATTGTGCATAACTCTTTCTTGGAGAATCCAATTTGGATCAGACTGGTGGCATTGGAAAGAGGACACAGAGTGCTACTACAGGTCGTAATTTTAAAACTTAAATATCTGAAAGTAAAGAGTTACAGTCATTTCAAGATCGAGTTCCTAAAATCAAGAAAAAGCAAGATGAGGAAGTTTGATGGCAAGGATCCGGTAAATTGGATACTTCAGATGGAGCAATATTTTGATCTACATGGTGTACCACTGTTACAAAAGGTATGTATTGCATCTTCATATTTAGAACCGGATCAATTTTTATGGTATGAAGGGCTTTGTTCTCGTAAACAACTTATTACGTGGTCAATTTTCACAGAGGAAATGATAGCACATTATGAGGATACAAAGAGAAACACCTTCTTTAGAGCAACACCACAACAATTGGAAAGAGTAAAAGGGCTTTGTGACATAGTGGAAAGCAAAATTATGGAAACCAGGAAGCATACCCCTCACAACTATAAAGATGGAAGTGTTGTTTCTCCTAGCCTTCCACAACCTACAAGGGTTACACCACAACAATTGGAAGAAAAAAGAGAAAAAGGGCTTTGTTACAATTGTGATAGCAAATGCACTAAAGGTCATAAGTGTGCTGAGAAGAAATTATTTTACATAGAATATGAATATGAAGAAGAAAAGGATCAAGAAACATCAAAAGAAGAAGATATACGCCAGGACCCCACCCCAGAGAAAGAAGAAATGAATCAGACCATATCTTGTAAAGCATTGGCAAGAATTACCACTCCTCAAACTCTCAAGATAGAAGAACATATCAAGAAGAAAAAGGTTCAAGAAGTGAAAGATTACATCGAGCATCAAGAAATGAATCTGACCATATCTTGTGAAGGATTGCAAGAAATTACCACTCCTCAAACTCTAGAGATAGAAGGACATATCGAGAAGAAAAAGGTTCAAGCAGTGAAAGATCACATCGAGCATCAACAAGAAGTTCTCCAAATTTTAAAGGATAACGCCACTTCGGTGCAAAATCAAACGAAACAACAGGTAGATCAACATCATAGTGAAAAATGTTTTGATGTAGGTGATTGGGTATTTTTACTGCTACATCTCAAGCAAGCTATTTATGAGAAGGAAATGTTGGCAATACTACATGCACTTAAAAAATGGCGACCTTACCGAATGGGAAGACTCTTCAAGGATGAGGATGTGGAAGCATTGTTTTGTGCTATTTCTATTATCCAACCAGATTGGATAAACGAAGCAAGGGATGAATGGAAGAAGGACGAAGAAGTATGGCCACTTATTCAAAAGTTGCAAAAGATCCCAATTCAAACAATATTGCCAGAAATTAAAGAGGAAGGAAAAATCATATTGGAACCTGGAGCAGTCACAGAAACAGGAACCCAACAGCTATGAAATCGATCAATTTCAGAGTATCTCATCAAGTGAAAGAACTTACCCACTGAATATTCCACATGGGAGGACAAGAATTTTATACAAAAGCATCAAGAACTACTCAAGCATTGAGGACAACGCTTTTTGAAGGAGAGGGGCATGTTAGGCCCCTATACTACTAGTGTAACCCCTTATTGTTATTAGTACAACCCACTTATTATATTGATGTACCCATGTAGTGCCCATATTGTTACTATTGTGCCCCATAGAAGCCCACTATTGTTATTATTGTGCCCTTACATTATTATTGTTATGTCGGCTCTGATTATGTTATGACCCCTTAGACTCCTATATATAGAAAGGAGGTCTTTTCATTTGTATCATCCAAGAATTGTTCATTTATGTAATGTAAAGGAGGTTTCCCCCTCGAAGAGGCTGAATTCTAAGGCGTTGATCTATCTTTTCTATCTTTTTCTTGAGCTGGTTTCATAACAAAGTACCCCACTTATGACAAAGAAATGTATTCCATTATGCAGGCCTGCCATCAATGGAAGCATTACATTCTGGGGAAGGAAATGGTCATCCACACAGACCACTGGCCTCTGCAGTTCATACAGACACAAGGGAAGTTGCAGAATGATCGCCATCAGAAATGGTCCACCTATCTGCAACAGTTCCATTTGAACATTAAGTATAATAAGGGTCACAGCAATAATGTCATCGATTGCCTCAGCCGACCACTGGTCATGGCGCTAATCATTGTGCTCAACTCCTATCAGCATGAGACATTGGGGTGGCTGCATCTTTATAAGAGCGATCCAGAATTCGACAACATATACCAAACACTCCTGGAAGGGAAGAAAGTTACAAATTTTCACATTCAGGATGCATTGTTATGCCACTTGGGACACATATGTGTTCCTTAAAGTGAGCATGCCAAGATGATTTGGGATGCGCACTACAGCCGGGTCGCTAGACATTTTGGAGTAGAGAAAACAGTGGCGGTATTGTCGAAGTATATTTATTGGCCGAAACTTCATCAGGATGTTGGGAAGTGTATTAGATCCTGCACCGCCTCCGCCATTTCCAAACCAACTATCAAGAAGCAAGGCTTGTATACTCCTCTACCTACTCCTAGTCAGCCTTGGGAATCTATCTCCATAGATTATACGTCTATCCTTCCTTCTACTAAGCACAGAAACTATTGTGTTTTCGTGATCATCGACAGATTCTCTAAGATGGCCATCATGGCAACCTGCAAGAAGGGTATCACAACAGAGGCCACTGCTAATATCTTCTTTTAACAAGTGTGGGTACACTTTGGGATCCCACAATCCATTATCTCATATCGGGACAGTAGATTCCTGAGTTCATTTTGGTCAAGTTTCTGGTAAATGTTGGATACAAAACTTACTAAGTCCACGACTTTCCATCCCCAAATTGATGGCCAAACATAGGTTGTCAACATGATGATCGTACACATTATGTGTATGTACAACTCGAAGCATCCACGCACATGGGATGAAAGTCTCCCTTATGTCCAATGCAACTGTAACAAAGCTCTCCATAGCTCAACAGGCCACAACCCCTTTCAGGTAGGGTTAGGATTTCAACCATTATGCCCCATTGAAGTGGCCATACCATTTGCAGCCACTCAGGTAGATTTGGCTCATGTGCAGTCCGAAGCTGAAAGGCTAACAACTTCATTGAGCGCATTCAACACGTATGCCAATAGGTCTATGATATATTGGACAGAGCCAATGCTAAGTACAAGCAACGCCATGATCATCATCGAGTGCCACACAAGTTCCAGGTGGGCGACAAAGTTTGGATTCATTTGTAGAAGGAGTGCCATGTTGGACCCCACTGCAAGCTTCACCCGCTCCAATATGGTCCATACACCATCACCAAGGTTGTCGGTGACAATGCCTTCGAGCTCATCATCCCACTATTCCTTGGTCTGCACCCAATATTCAATGTAGATAGCCTTTGGCCTTAATTTCCACCATTGTTGGACACATCTCACATTGCAAAATAGCTTACACCAACAGAGCTCAACCCAGACTGCATGGAACATGCCACAACTGACCAGATCATGGAAATATAGATCAATAACAATCGTCAACAAAGGATACAACTATATCGAGTTGTCAAAGCAGGCCAACTCCTTCACTAGGGCAAGTGGTTCACCAAGGACCAGGTTCAACAGAAATTTCCTCACCTTATGGAGGCTCTGCACGCAATGGGGACCATTGCTTCCTAAGGGGGGAGGAATGATTTAGGTGGATATTGGTGACCACCCGCCTATTACACCTAGACCCCCTAGTCAATTTCATATGTTTCCTTAATTATAGCATAGTTTACTATTTTCAGCAGTTTTTTCGGGTCCTAAACTTCCGAAGCCATTTTTAGGCTCTAAACAACATTTTTTTGGCAAAATTCTTCAACAATTGCTATGGAAATTGCATCGGTGGTTGTAGCGCTCAAAAATATCTTTCCAACAAGGTATCATACGCGTCAAACGGAGATAATATAACCAAGTTACGACCCCGAGCAGTTGGTTGCGCAACTAACCCCAACAGGGCCCATAAAATCTTGGTGTTAAATCTCCTTAGGTTAGGGTTTTGGTTGTTTAGGGTTTTCTCTTATTTTTCAATAATAAAAAATTCCTTGAGCCTCATTGTAACTGAGTTCAGAGGCATGTAGCCGCCACATCTCTTCTCAGAGATAAGCCACCATTGCCCGAGCTATCTTGTTTCCATTTTGTTTGTAAGCATAGTTCAGTATTTTTCTATTAATGAAAGGAACTGTTTTTTTGTTGCATCTCTGTGTTTATAATTATATCTATAAGTTTTTGTGTTCCTGTTTAAGTTTGGATCACATATGCCTACTCCTTAACCATGCCCTCCTCAAAATATTACTCCTCCCTTTCAACCATATTCTCCTCACACTCCTCAATGGAGTAATCCATCACCACAATGGAGGCCTAAGGTGGCCCAACCACCTACCCTAATGCCTCCTCCTTAGAAATATCAAACACCATAAAACATTCCTTCGAAGCAACCACAAATGTGTCCAATCGAATATGAATCCCAACAACAAGTTGGCTTAACCAATCTACAGTGGAGAAACTACTTACCAAACTTATGTTGTATAAATCCAAGAAATAAACCTTAGGTATGGGAAGGTCCTCCCAAATCTTCATCCACATCCTGAGACAAATAATCTTGAGGAAGAAAAGGAAGAACATGTACCTCAAGTCACCCAACCAAAGGATCCCTTCCTGAAAGGTTGACAACCTACAAAGTACGCACCCTAGAAGAAGTTAAACTTCTAGAAGAACTGAAAAATATGTCTGTCAATATCTTTCTCCTTCAAGCCATAAAAAATATTTCTATCTACAACAAGTTCATCAATAAAGAATGTCTTATAAGGCCTTTGAGAAAGAAAAAGGATGCCCCTATTATTAATGTCATAGGGTAGCTAGCTAATCTTGTGCATGGGAGAGTAAATATCCCTGAGTAATTAGATCTTTGGAGCTCAGTAGTAGATGTGCACATCAATGACATTGTAGGTCCAAACACTCTCATTGGTCCAGAAGTTGCAATCAACATCATGACCAAGGAAACCATGCTCAAACTTAACCTCTAATGATCTCTAAGGAAGACCTCTACTCTGCTACAACTTGCTGATAGATCCATGATATAACTTGAAGGTAACATAGGGGATGTAATGTCCTCCATTGATTCTTGGGAGTATCCCTTCAATTTCTATGTCCTTTAGCGCAAGACCAAGTATAATGGCTACCCACTCATCTTTGGAAGACCCTAGTTAGCCACTGTTGATGCATACATCAGTTGTAGGGTTGGGAACATGACCATCACCAATGGGAAATCAAGAAAACAACATGTAATATACACACTATCTAATGAACCGATTGATAAATTCATTCAAAACCAATACCCTGCTACCATGAATATTGATGGCTTAAAAGAATAGTTATCCATAGGGAAGCCTAGTTATTCTCATGACAATTTATGTGTAGATTTGATAACTACTAGTTTTGAACAAGATAATGTGAAAACCATAGACACAACCACCTCTATCTTAGCATGGAATGTTAAACAGGTTGTCAAAGAAATGAATGAGGAAGAACAGAGGAAGGAGGAAGAGTAGGTTTCTCAAAGGGTGAGAAATAGTTTCAATAGGAGGGTATGATGGGCCTCCCAAATAGGTAAAACATAAGTCCCATCTAACCTTTCCTATGTGCATAATTTTTTCATTAAACCTCCATTTTTTCATTTAATAACACTTTCCTAGCTTAATGAGTTCTTAGGAAGGTCAAGGAGATTTTTCATGCTTTATGTGCCTAGCATGACTATTGTGCATGACAATAAGGGGATTTTGCATATATTTTGAGGGGATCCATCCAAAGATATGCATGGGGCCTACCCCCCACTACAAAATACTTCCAACTCAGCTAGCTAAGGATAATAATACTCCTTCATGTTGTTGTGTGGTGACCTAGGAAACATGATCCATCTTTTTAGGGACTTTAGAGGGAAATCGGTCCTCTCCTCTAGGAGGTTGACCCATACCCATTTTGTATAAATAGAGGGCTTGAGTATCTGTTATGAAACCAGCTCAAGAAAAGATAGAAAAGATAGATCAACGCCTTAGAATTCAGCCTCTTCGAGGGGGCAACCTCCTTTACATTACATAAATGAACAATTCTTGGATGATACAAATGACAAAACCTCCTTTCTATATATAGGAGTCTAAGGAGTCACAATATAATCTAGCCAACCTAACAATAATAATATAAAGCCAAAAAAATAACAATAGAGGGATTCTATGGGGCACAGAAATAACAACATGGGGGTAATAGGGGCACAACAATATAAATAAGGGGTATAACTACAATAGTAATGGGGTAATCACTAGTATTATAGGGACCCAACATGCCCCTCTCCTTCAAAAAAGTGTTGTCCTCAACGCTTGAGTAGTTCTGGATACTTCTGCATAAAATTCTCATCCTCCCATGTGGAATCTTTAGCGGATAAGTTCTTCCACTTGATAAGATACTCTGAAATTGATCGATTTCGTAGTTGTCGAGTTCTTGTTTCTGTGACTGCTTCCGGTTCCAATATAATTTTTCCTTCCTCGTCAAGTTCTGGCAATATTGTTTGAATTGGGAGCTTGTCACCTATAACCTTCTTTAAACATGAAACATGGAAAACTGGGTGCAATCGAGAAGCTGCAGGAAGCTCCAATTTGTATGCCATAGTACCAATCTTTTGCAACACCTTGTACGGACCATAATACTTTGGTGATAATTTATTATCCTTCTTAGCTTGCTTTAGGGACATTTGCTTATATGGTTGTAGCCGTAGGAATACCCAATCACCTACATCAAAACTTCTTTCACTGCGATGTTGATCTGCCTGTTGTTTCATTCTATTTTTTGCCAACACGAGGTTATCCTTTAAGAGTTGGAGGACTTGTTGTTGATGTTCGATGTGATGTTCCACTGCCTGAACCTTAGAATTTTCTCTTAAATATGATGTGATGGATGGTGGTTGATACCCATAAAGTGCCATAAATGGGGTCATTTTTGTTGTTGTATGGAAGGAAGTGTTATACCACCATTCAGCCAGAGGCAACCATTTGACCCATTGTGTCTGTTTATCAGATACAAAGCAACGAAGATATCCTTCCAAACATTTGTTTACTATCTCAGTTTGCCCATCAGATTGAGGATGATAAGATGAGCTATGAGCTAACTGAGTACCAAGAAAAGAAAATAATTATGTCCAAAAATTTCCAGTGAAAATGGGATCTCTGTCACTTACAATAATCTTTGGGTTTCCATGTAGCTTTTGAACTGTTTCCATAAATGCAGTAGAAACTGTACTGGCTTTAAATGGATGTGATAATGCACAAAAGTGTGCATACTTGGTAAGTCTGTCAACTACCACCATGATGACACTCTTTCCCTTAGACTTGGGTAAACCTGTGATAAAATCCATTGAAACCTCCTCCCAACATTGGCTTGGAATGGATAAAGGTTGTAATAGACCCGGTGTCTTAATTGTTTCAACTTTATTTTTCTGGCAAACCAAACATTCTGCCACAAACTTTTGAATATCTGATTTAAGGCCATTGCAAAAAAATTCCTTCTTAACCCTGTGGTAAGTTTCTAAAAATCCTGAGTGCCCTCCTAAGGGAGAACTGTGCAATTCCATAAGAATCTTTTGTTTTAGCTGGGAATTCTTACAGAGGTATAAGCGATCTTTGTACCATAACGAATCATTTTGCCAGCTAAATGTATCAAAAGTACTGGAATCTTGTTGTAGCTTTCGAGTAAGTGCCCACACTTCTTCGTCATTCTTCCATTCCTCCCTTGCTTCGTTTATCCAATCTGGTTGGATAGTAGAAATGGCACACAAAAATGCTTCCACATCCTCATCCTTTCTTGAGAGTGCATCTGCCACCACATTTTGCTTCCCTTTTTTGTAGATGATTTCAAAGTCATAACCCAACATCTTTGTGACCCACTTTTGTTGCTCTTCAGAGGATAATCTTTGTTCTAAAAAGTATTTAAGGCTATCATGATCCGTTTTTACCTTGAAGTGTCTTCCCATTAGGTAGGGTCACCATTTCTTAAGTGCATGGAGTATTGCCAACATTTCCTTCTCATAAATAGCTTTGCTTAAAAACTTTCCCTTGATTGGACGACTTTCAAAAGCAATGGGTCTTTCATCTTGCATTAGAACAACACCAATTCCATTTCCTGAAGCATCACATTCCACAATAAAGGTTTTTGTGAAGTCCGGTGTAGCTAAGACCGGTGCTTGGCACATTGCCTCTTTAAGATGTTCAAAGGCCTTTGTTGCTTCCGGAGTCCATGAAAATGAATCTTTCTTCAATAATGTTGTTAGAGGTGCTGCTATTCTCCCATAATTCTTAACAAACTTGCGATAATACCCTGTCAACCCGAGAAATCCTCGCAGATGCTTTATGGATGTGGGGATTTTCCATTCCTTAATGGCTTTAATTTTGCTAGGGTCTACCTTAACTCCTTCATGAGATACAATATGACCCAAATATTCCACCTCCTGGACTCCAAAGAAACATTTGGATCTTTTTGCATATAATTGTTTCTCCTCCAATAGTTGTAGCACCCTGTCAACATGTTCAACATGATCCTTCCAAGACTTGCTGTAGATTAGTATATCATCAAAAAATACTAACACAAATTTTCTAAGGAATGGTTTGAAAATTGAATTCATCAAACCTTGAAATGTTGAAGGTGCATTGGTAAGGCCAAAAGGCATGACCAAAAATTCATAATGACCCTCATGAGTTCTAAATGCCGTTTTCGGAATGTCTTCAATCTTCATTCTGATTTGATGATATCCCGAACGAAGATCCAACTTGGTGAAGTAAATTGATCCATGCAATTCATCCAGTAATTCATCAATAACAGGAATGGGGAACTTATCTTTAATAGTGAGCTTGTTGAGCTCCCTATAATCCGGACACATGCGCCATGATCCATCCTTCTTGTGCACCAATACTACTGGAGCTGAGAAAGAACTTTGACTTGGTTGAATTATACCAGCCTCTAGCATTTCTGCAACCATACGTTCAATTTCACTTTTTTGGACATAGGGATATCTGTACGGCCTGATGTTTGGAGGAACACTTCCTGGAATCAGATGAATAGCATGATCATGATCACGCATAGGTGGGAGACCTTTTGGAGTCTCAAATACCTTGGAATGATTGTCCAGGACTTTTTGGAGATCTGGAGAAATAGATGATTCCAATGTGGAAACATCTAGCGAACATAATTGTGCAATTACACCTCTTTGCTCCTTTTTTAGAAGCTTTGTCATTCCATTAGAGCTGATTATCTTTCCTGGTTTCCCTGCAATACCCCTTAATTCAACTTCCTTTCCTTCCGTAGAAAATTTGATGAAAAGTTCTTGAAAATTAAAAGCTATTGTACCCAAGGATTGTAGCCATTGGACTCCTAGTACAACATCAGCACCTCCCATTGGAATGGAAAGCATTGGGCTAGTCAATACATATTCTCCCATGGATAGCTTGATATTATGGCACTTTCCAGAGCAATTTATTGTTCCTCCATTTGCAATCATCACTTGACACTCTGGTGCTGGATATAGGAAGCAATTCAATTCTTTTGCTACCCTACAATGAATAAAATTGTGGGTGCTTCCTGAATCAATCAACACTATTACCTTTTTCTTCTTGATTTGTCCTTCTATCTTGATGGTTTGAGGAGTGGTAATTCCCACCAATGCATTACAAGATATGGTCGGATTTATTTTTTCTTCATCTAGGCTTTGTTCCTGGAGTATATCTTCTTCTTTTGACCTTTCTTGCTCCTTTTCTTCTTCCTCTTCACAATCTATGTAGAATAATTTCTTCTCAACACACTCATGACCTTTAAAGTATTTGCTATCACAACTGTAACAAAGCACTTTTGCTCTTTTTTCTTCCAATTGTTGTGGTGTCAACCTTATAGGTTGTGGAAGACTAGGGACAACAACACTTCCGTCTTTATAGTTGTGAGTGGTATGCTTCCTGGTTGCCATAATTTTGCTTTCCATTTTTCTTGCTAACCTGAATGCCTTCTCTAATGAATCAGGTTCCCAAAGGCGAACATCATGTTGGATATTATCCTTTAAAGACCCTATGAACACATCAATCCTATGCTCCTCTGGAATATCTTTTACCCTTATGTTCAATTTTTGGAACTCCTCAATGTGCTCCATTACTGAACCCTTTTGTTTGAGACTTATCAATTGGCTAAAAAAAGTGTTGCTTTTTGTATCTTCATAATGTGCTATCAATTCTTCCATAAAAATTGCCCAAGTGATAAATTGTTTACGAGAGCAAAGCCATTGATACCATACAAACTGATTTGGTTCCAAATATACAGTTGCCATACGTACCTTTTGTGCGTTTTGCACATTATTGAGATCGAAGAATTGCTCCATCTGTAATATCCATGTGGCGGGATCCTTGCCATCAAACTTCCTCATATCGATTTTTGGGATATGGTGATTCTTCGCTCCAACATTAGCGTCTATGGAATCATTATTAACATTTGTTTTGTTCTCATCATGAGTTTCCTTTACTACCTTTTCACCATCAGTGACCCTTTCTTGTAGCAAATTCTTCAATTCTTACATGTCTGTCTTCAAATCTATCTTCAAATCTACCATGTCTCTCTTCAAATCTGTCTTCGAATCATCCATATTAGCTTCCATGCCCTTTATCTTAGATTCCACGCCACTTATCTTAGCTTCTGTTAGCTTTTGTGAGCGTGACATTTGTTGCACTTGTTCTTGTAATTTTGATATATCATGTAGCATTTCTTCCTCTTCTTCATGAGTCATGCTAGAGCTTTCAGGTTCCTTACTAGGTGTTCGCATTTTCTTTCCTCGGGGCATCAGTTACCAATAATAATGCTTTACTATGCCCTTTTAATTCCGTTAAGCCAAGCTTACACAAAAATTTAAAAAAAAACTACACACCTTTTTTCACTTTATAGAAGCCTGATATTGAATCTGATGTATCTCTGTAATTTCGGATCATCCAGTTCTGAAATTGCTACTTGTAGTAGCCTTCTGCGTCCTCTTTCCAATGCCACAAGTCTGAGCCAAATTGGATTCTCCAAGGAAGAGTTATGTGAAATCTCCCACAGTGACTTGCTTTTAGACTGGTTCAGTAGAGCGAACTTGTACGACGTGCCACGAGTCACTGTTTCAATCTTTGAATCTGAAACACACATACAAGAAACTAAAATCCGTCCTCTTTCTGTAACTTCTTACGAAATTTCAATCCGATCCCCAGAGAGAAAGTTATGACGATTTTCCCCAGGTCACCTGTTTTGAATGTAATTCAGGAGTCTGCAAAAAGACCAACTTCCTCAGATCATATCTCCGCAAATATCGCGCGAAAATCTCTGAAATTTGGACCCAAGGTTCAGCGTGATTTCTTCTCAAATGGGTTTTTTTTGTGACTTCTGAAACGTCACAGAAAAAACGTTATAGCGAAAATTCCACGATGACCTGTTTGGAGCAGTGAAACCCTAGAATCCAAAGCCTCTGATACCAAATGTTATGAAACCAGCTCAAGAAAAGATAGAAAAGATAGATCAACGCCTTAGAATTTAGCCTCTTCGAGGGGGAAACCTCCTTTACATTACATAAATGAACAATTCTTGGATGATACAAATGAAAAAACCTCCTTTCTATATATAGGAGTCTAAGGAGTCACAATATAATCTAGCCGGCCTAACAATAATAATATAAAGCCACAAAAATAACAATAGAGGGATTCTATGGGGCACAGAAATAACAACATGGGGGTAATAGGGGCACAACAATATAAATAAGGGGTATAACTACAATAGTAATGGGGTAATCACTAGTATTATAGGGACCCAACAGTATCCCAATAGGAGAAGTATAAGAAAGATAATATAAGTGTAGAGCATTAGGAGAAGTCTAGAGTTCAAGTTCTACAACTTTTTGCCATGCACAACCATTTCATCAGCTAATTGAAGTAATCTTTGGTTTCAATTCTTAGTCTACTTTTCCTTCAGGGTTTTGAGCTTCCTTGGGTTAGGGCCCACCCTATGTGTTCAAGATACCTCTTGTACCATTACTATTTATGCATTTTTTTTATCTATGCAACTAATTTCTGAATATTGTTTCTATACATGGTTATTTAGCCAGTTTTTCAATAGTCCTTTCTTGTCTAGTTTGTAAGTATTAGATGATAATGGGTGAAGTGGTTACATAGGTTAAATACAACTCTTTCTTATGCATTTTAGTTCACTTTTATTGCTACTATTTATTTAAATTATTATCCATCATTTAATGTTTAATTATGTTTGTGCAGTCCCCTATTTTGTAGCTACAAGGAACCCTAAAGTTGTGTATCTTGTTGAATAAACCCTACCATCACTAATGTGATGATTCAAACACATGTGTGTTATCATTTATTATCCCTTCCTTAGATACTTTTTCTTTCCAACCTTTCCTTTAGCATATTTTTCTATTCATTGCATTGTCTCCTATAGCAAAATAGAGACTCTTGTAGCAGTTCACAACTTGATTTTGAAACTTTCCCAGATTTGCATCCACTTCACAATTCACCTTCTTTGATGTGTTACAACATGTTGGCATTATGATGCATATGTTGTACTTGATGGCAAGCCACTCGTAGAAGAACAACTCACTTATGTATAACTAGATGAATCTACAGAAGAGATATCAAATGTGACAAAATACATGGGATGCAGGACAGCTCAAAGGAATCAGATGACAAATTATAGTGCAGCAGGTCAGTAGCAAAGAATTGATGATTAGACTACAAAGAATGAAGAAAGAAGAGTATATACGCAGGTTCACTATATACCAAGTAGGGTATACACACAGGTATACGCAGGTTCACTATATACCAAGTCGCGTATACGCAGGTTCGCTATATACCAAGTAGGGTATACACACGGGTATACGCAGGTTCACTTATACCAAGTCGCGTATACGCAGGTTCACTACATACCAAGTGGGGTATACACGCACTTTCATGCAAGGAAAAGCGCGTATATGTTGGAGAACTTACTTTTGGTCCGTGGTAGTTAGTCTTCGGTATTTGAACCTATGGTTTTGGACCATAGTATCTCGTCAGACGTGTTGATCCCAAGTATTGGGTCCTTGGTATTGTTTATTATGGTTTTAGACCGTGGTATTGTGAAAGGACTAAGACTATAAAAGGAGAAGAAGATCATTAGGCAAAAAGCATCCTAAAAGTCTTGAATATCTGAGGAAGTATGAGATCCAGTATGCAGGTTATGGGTTGATGATGCATTGCTTGATCTGAGCTAAGGAGGGATCTCACCGGTGGATGGAGAACAAGATCTAAGGATAGATCGGGATCAAATGGTTTGAAATGAACTATCTCTATATGATTTATTATGTTTATTCTAGATCTGTATACCGACGCATGTAATGATCTGAACTAGGGATATAACTTAAGTTTGAAATCGCTGCAAGTCATGATTGAATATTTATAGATCTGTACGCGGGTTGGCTTTGGTGTAAGCGCGTATGTACACAGGTTGAGTTCATTGTAGTAGCGTATACCTTTTGAGCTATGATATTTGAAGTTACAGGTGGTTTTGGTTGTTGAAGGGTTGTGATGACAGTTTAAAGGTGTCAGTATTCTGCATATCTTGTTTGGTTGATTGTGTTTAGCTTCAGTATTGATGGATGAGAACTAATATTGGATCAGGATCATAATGACTCATATTTATGAGATCTGATGGACTAGATCTGGGTTCTAACACATATATTATCCTTGTATATGTCATGATCTAGTTATTTCTGAAGTCAGGAAGTGCAGCGAAGTTATGAAGAAGTAATTAATGACACATACGCTGGTTCACCTTAATGAAGTTGCGTATACACGCAGGTTCGGCACTTCCAAGTAGCGTATGCACTCTGATGCATAATTATGATGGTACAGTTGGTTCTGATTGTTGTTGCAGAGTTCTGTTGTCTGCTCTGTGTTCTGGTGACTTTGTTGTTGACAGGGTTTCAGTGTTTCAGAGATTCAGAGATTGATGATGCTAGTATTGATTGTTTTGTGCTTCAATGATATTTATGGGTCCAGTATGAAAATTTGATGAAACGTGGCCTTCAGATTATATTGTTCTGCTTCAGGAGTATCCAGTCTGAAAATGTATGAAATGTGGTCCCTGGAGGACGAAAGGAGATTGTAGGCCGGCGCCTACGTACTAGTACATCAGCTAGTACAAGAGCAAAGGGGGTAGTAGCTCCCATCCAGGAGAGTCTGGAAAAAGAGAGAGGGTTGTAGCCCTCTGTAGGTTGTAGCCTGCATACTAGTATAAGACTGCACCAGTACAAAAGATTGTAAAATGAAGTTTTTTATTAAAGGAAGATAGAGACGACTTGCAGCAAGTGGTTTTCACCCACATTGGGTTTCCACCTTATATCATGGTGTTCATGTGTGCTTCTTGTGTGTGATGATCTGTTCTGTTTTACTGCACTTGCTTACTGTTCATATGGTTAATGAAGTTCTGATGCACTAACTAAAGATCAACATTTAATGGATTAACTGAATCATAAGTATTCTGGATATACGCTAGTTGCATTAGACACAGATGCGTATATACGCAGGTTCCATGAACTGAAGTAGCGTATATGAATCTGAATATGGAAATGAAAAAGTTTTATTGATGTGATAATACTGATTCACCCCCCCCCAGTATTATTTCCAACAATTGGAATCAGAGCAGGTCCTTTGGTAGAGGCTTGATCGCTTAAAGGAGATACGTGGAACAATGGGAAAGAAGCTTAAGAAGAAAGCACATAAGCAGAAGAAGACATCTCAGAAGAACTATGACAGTGGGAGAATCGATTGGGGATTAGGTGTAAGAAGCTCTTCAGATTCAGAATCATTTCAGAATGAAGATGAACTACCAGTTATGAATTTTCTATCCTCTGATGTACCAGCTATCTATCCATTTGGAAAAGATGAAACTGATAGCGAAACAACTGAATGTGCTCTTATGGGTGAGCAAGAAAGATATCAAATAGAGGAATAATTTAAAATCTTGACTGACAAAATCAGAGATCAAGAAGATCTACTGAACATAAAGGATGGTGCCATCACTAAAGGCTGAATGTGAGGAAGGTAAGAAGGTAAGGAAGCTATTCAAGGAAAAATATCAAAAGTTGCAGGATGAAGTGACATCATTAAGAAATGAAGTCAATGAGAGAGACACAATCATCAAGAAACTCAGAGATAGATCCAGTTATTATGAAAGTCTTGAAGCCACAATCCACTCGCTAAAGGAAGATCTTGAAGAATCAAAGAAGCAGAATAAAGATCTACTCCAAGCTATTGAAAAGCAAGAAAATGAAGTTATCAGCTTAAAATCTCAGCTGGAATGTGCCTTCAGAATTCGTCAAATGCAGCAGGATCTGAATGAAGAACAAGAAAAGGAGATTCTCAAACTGAGGCATCAGTTGGAAGAAGGAAGGAAAGCTGAAGAAGACATGAAGAAGCAATGTCTAGAAAAGGAAGAACAACTTCAAGTTGAGGTAAATATCTTGAAAGGTAAATTAGAAGAAAAGGATAAACTATTACGATTTCAAGATAGTACTAAAGCCTTGGATGATATTCTTAGTAGTCAAAGGTCTCCTACTATCAAGACTGGTCTTGGTTTTCATGAATCTGTTGAAGGTGAATCTAGTTCACAAGGTGAGGCAAGGAACTCTAAAGAGAAATCCAAAATTATCAACAAGAAGATGAGAGGTCAACCTCATCAACAATCAAGGAAAGAGATTCTTCAAAGAAAATATCTTACTCCTAACTATGGTTGGCCATTTACTCAGATGAATAATATTGAATGTTATGAATGTCATAATCTTGGACATGTTGCAACTAGATGCAGAAGAAGGATGGTTCAAGATCATCACACGGAAAGATCATCACATTCCAGGTACTTCAATGGATATTGTTTTTCTTGCAATATGTTTGGTCACAAAGTTGTTGATTGTTACAAGAGGAATATGAAACATGTGAGATGTTATGCATGTAACAAGCTTGGACATATAGCAAAGGAATGTAGGAACAAAGTACGGACATCACACCAAAAGGAGAAAACATCATCACACTTGAAGATATGGAAGAAGAAGGAAGTACAGTCAGAAAGATGTGGCACAGCACAATGTACTCAGATACAGCACAGCACAAACATAACAGACTCAGAGGGAGTTGAAAGTATAAAACTTCAGTGTCCTGAATCTCAGACGCAAGTTTCATAAAGGGAAGTCGCATATATACGTGAGTTAGACACTGCAAAGTCGCGTATATGTCAGTCTGAGGAAAAGCAGTGGGGACAGGCTCAGAAAAAGGATCTGATATGATTCAGTCCATTATTTGCTCTATTGGTTAATAGTCACAGTCTGCTGAGGATGTGTGGAAATGTTTTTGATACTTGTAAGATGTTTAGAAGTGTTTTGATCCTAACTTGATGATGATGATGTCTTGATGCTTATTGCTAATATATGCATGATCAGATCTAACAGATGGCACAGGTTGAGGGGGAGCATATGCCTTTAATAATTCATTGTTGGCATTATGGTTAATCCTTGGTGATGATGCCTATATGGCTAAATTATATATCTTGCTATGATGTGGTTATGAGTTGTCCATGATATGATTCTTGTGGTTACATGGTTGATGTTCAGATCATATTTGTGGATTGATTCTTAGATGGTGCATATATGATGCTTACATGGTGATCTTCATAAGGATAAGGAGAAGTACAAAGCTTGACTTCATTACCTGATGATGAGTCACTCATATGCTACAGTTATAATGCAGGATTCCTATAGTTCTTGGATGAGAAGAAGTCTTGACAAATGATCTTGAGCTCAAGATACATACATGATTACTCAAAGTTGCATTCTACCTATATGATGATAGGTTGATACTTACATATGTTGATTGATGCAGATATTCCCAAGTGATGATACATGGATGATCTTGATGGCTATGGTGTTTTACACATATGATATAATGTGAATGATTTTATGCAGACATACCCTGTCATAGGACATTTACAGGTTGCTGATATGGAATTGGATGTACGCGAGTTTCATAAGGAGTATCCGCATATATACGCAAGTTTTTGTGGATACAGTCGCGTATATGTTGGTTTGAATAAAATCAGTGGCCCAGACTCTGGGTGAGAAGAGTCTGATATGGTTCTGACAGAGACCACCTGGCACAGGTTCAGGGGGAGCAGATTAACTTCTAATCATGCATTGTTGGCATTACCTTAGAAGCTCTTGGTTCATGTACACAAGTTGTTTTGGTTAGAACAGGTGCAGAAGGAGAACAGAAGGAGATCATGGTTGCTGATCTGAAAAGTGTTTGATAGATGTTGTTGCTATCAGTTATTGGTGACTTTCATAAGTCTTGCTCTAGATATTTCGTCTCTATGTCATGTATCTCTTTTATGGTGTCAAGGTCATGTAACGGCCTATATTGGTTTCCCCACTATGCCTGGGATGAACATGTAATGAACTTGGTTGTCATTTTCTGATGTATCCCCACTTGGTTGGATGATGGATGTATGTAATAGGAAGGTCATTCATGATAGAGTCATGTTCTTCTTGTAAGACATCTTTTTGCAGACCTTGCTTATAGTCAGGGGGAGCATGAACAGCACACTTCAGCAGAGCAGAGACTTCAGCATGTACTCAAGGGGAGCATGGACATATTAGTACACCCTGGCATATACAAAGGGGGAGCTCATTCAGAGATTTCAGCAGATACTCAGGTGGAGTATGGATAGTGGAATGTTTATTAAGGAAAGAAAATATCTTGGTCCGCCCTTTGCCCTTGATGTCAAAGGGGGAGAGTGATTTGGTGTTGTTGCCATCAAGTCCAAAGGGGGAGATTGTTGGCATTATGATGCATATGTTGTACTTGATGGCAACCCACTCGTAGAAGAACAACTCACTTATATATAACTAGATGAATCTACAGAAGAGATATCAGATGTGACAAAATACATGGGATGCAGGACAACTCAAAGGAATCAAATGACAGATTATAGTGCAGCAGGTCAGTAGCAAAGAATTGATGATCAGACTACAAATAATGAAGAAAGAAGAGTATATACGCAGGTTCACTATATACCAAGTAGGGTATACACACAGGTATACGCAGGTTCACTATATACCAAGTCGTGTATACGCAGGTTCGCTATATACCAAGTAGGGTATACACACTGGTATACGCAGGTTCACTTATACCAAGTCGCGTATACGCAGGTTCGCTATATACCAAGTGGGGTATACACGCACTTTCATGCAAGGAAAAGCGTGTATATGTTGGATAACTTACTTTTGGTCCGTGGTAGTTAGTCCTCGGTATTTGAACCTATGGTTTTGGACCATAGTATCTCGTCAGACGTGTTGATCCCAAGTATTGGGTCCTTGGTATTGTTTATTATGGTTTTGGACCGTGGTATTGTGAAAGGACTAAGACTATAAAAGGAGAAGAAGATCATTAGGCAAAAAGCATCCAAAAAGTCTTGAATATCTGAGGAAGTATGAGATCCAGTATGCAGGTTATGGGTTGATGATGCATTTCTTGATCTGAGCTAAGGAGGGATCTCACCGGTGGATGGAGAACAAGATCTAAGGATAGATCGGGATCAAATGGTTTGAAATGAACTATCTCTATATGATTGATTATGTTTATTCTAGATCAGTATACTGACGCATGTAATGATCTGAACTGGGTATAACTTAAGTTTGAAATCGCTGCAAGTCATGATTGAATATTTATAGATCTGTACGCGGGTTGGCTTTGGTGTAAGCGTGTATGTACGCAGGTTGAGTTCATTGTAGTAGCGTATATCTTTTGAGCTATGATATTTGAAGTTACAGGTGGTTCTGGTTGTTGAAGGGTTGTGATGACAGTTTAAAGGTGTCAGTATTCTGCATATCTTGTTTGGTTGATTGTGTTTAGCTTCAGTATTGATGGATGAGAACTAATATTGGATCAGGATCATAATGACTCATATTTATGAGATCTGATGGACTAGATCTGGGTGCTAACACATATATTATCCTTGTATATGTCATGATCTGGTTATGTCTGAAGTCAGGAAGTGCAGCGAAGTTATGAAGAAGTAATTAATGACACATACGCTGGTTCACCTTAATGAAGTTGCGTATACACACAGGTTCGGCACTTCCAAGTAGCGTATGCACTCTGATGCATAATTATGATGGTACAGTTGGTTCTAATTGTTGTTGCAGAGTTCTGTTGTCTGCTCTGTGTTTGGTGACTGTGTTGTTGACAGGGTTTCAGTGTTTCAGAGATTCAGAGATTGATGATGCTGGTATTGATTGTTTTGTGCTTCAATGATATTTATGGGTCCAGTATGAAAATTTGATGAAACGTGGCCTTCAGATTATAGTGTTGTGCTTCAAGAGTATCCAGTCTGAAAATGTATGAAATGTGGTCCCTGGAGGATGAAAGGAGATTGTAGGCCGGCGCCTACGTACTAGTACATCAGCTAGTACAAGAGCAAATGGGGTAGTAGCTCCCATCCAGGAGAGTCTGGAAAACGAGAGAGGGTTGTAGCCCTCTGTAGGTTGTAGCCTGCGTACTGGTATAAGACTGCACCAGTACAAAAGATTGTAAAATGAAGTTTTTTATTAAAGGAAGATAGAGACGACTTGCAGCAGGTGGTTTTCACCCACATTGGGTTTCCACCTTATATCATGGTGTTCATGTGTGCTTCTTGTGTGTGATGATCTGTTCTATTTTACTGCACTTGCTTACTATTCATATGGTTAATGAAGTTCTGATGCACTATTAAAGATCAACATTTAATGGATTAACTGAATCATAAGTATTCTGGATATACGCTAGTTGCATTAGACACAGATGCGTATATACGCGGGTTCCATGAACTGAAGTAGTGTATATGAATCTGAATATGGAAATGAAAAAGTTTTGTTGATGTGATAATACTGATTCACCCCCCCCCCCCCCCCTCTCAGTATTATTTCCAACACAACACCCGTGGAAACTTGAGAATGGAATTTAGAAGTAGAGAGACCAAGTAGATGTCTTGACCTAGATTGTTGTATAAATTGCTACTTTCCTACAGAATTACGGTTTAATATTTGCAAGATTTTACTTCAGTAGTGTGCTTGCTTTCCTTTCACAGTAGAATAGGTATGCTTTAATTTCATCATGAAAAGACACACCAGCGAAAAAACAAATAACATAGCAAAAATAATTTAACTATAATGCACACAGGGTCACCAACTTTCATTATCAATAACATATATTTATACATAAGGATAGGTCTAGAATCTCCTATAATCTCTCAATCATTCCCTATAATCTCTCAAAAATCACTCCATAAATCTCTCACTAAAAATAAAAACTTTAATCATTTCAAATCGATCATTATTCCAACATTTCTCCCCCATAATGATCATTTGGAAATATTCCAATATCGTCTCTGAATTTGCATATTTTTTTCCTTAGAGAGGAATTTGGTGAATATATCAGCTACTTATTCATTTGTTTTGCAGTACTCAATCTCAATCACTCCTTGTTGAACCAAATCTTGCACAAAATGATATTGAATATTTATATACTTGGACTTCTTATGAAAAACTAGATTCTTAGTCATTTGAATAGCTCTTTGATTATCACATATCAACTGAGTGGGTTTCTCTTGATGCTCACGTAGATCCTCTACAATTCTTCTCAACCAAACTGCTTCACATGTTTTTGTCGGTGCTTCTTTATACATTACTTTTGTTGTGGAGAGAGACACTAAAAGTTGCTTGTTAGTACTCCAAGCAACTATTGTTGAACCCATACTAAATCAAAACCTTGAAGTTGGTTTCATGTCGTCCATGCATCCAACCCAATTTGAATCTGTATAAACAATTAGCCTGAAATATTTTGTAGACATGTATACGAAACCATAACCAACTGTTCCAAGAAAATATCTTAAAATCCCCTTTGTTGCTTTCCAATGCAATTCCTTTAGTTCTGCCATAAATCTTAATACCATACTGAATGAAAATCGGTCAAGTGTACTTAAGTAGATCAAACTTCCAACCAATTGACAATACCAAGTAACATCAACTGAATTGGAGTCATCATGTCCATATATCTTCAACCCAACTTCCAAAGGAGTTGTCATTGGCTTGCAACTCAACATTTTGAACTTCTTTAAAACATCCCCAATGTACTTGGTTTATGACATGAAAATACCATCTTCCTTTTGCCAAACTTCAATACCCAAGAAATAATGCTACTCACTAAGATCTGTCATCTCAAACTCAACAATCATATGTAACTTATTTGAAATATTTCATCATTGTTCCCTGTGTAGATCAAATCATCAACATTTAAGACAACTATCTGAATGTCTTGTCTTGACGGAAATATACTGAGATTGCGCTTAGATAAACTTTTAACTAATCCATGATCCTAAAAATACTTATCAATCCTTGAATACCATGCTCTTGCTAGTTTCTTAAGAACATATAAGGCCTTCTTCAACTTATAAACATAATATTCTTTTCATAGCACTTCAAAACCTTCAAGCTACTCCACATAAACTTCTTCATCCACATAACCATTCAAAAATTTTGATTTAACATACCTCTGAAAAATAGGCCATTTGTACTGAGCAGCTAATGCAATAACCATCCTGATTGTATCCATCTTTTCCAATAGGGAAAATGTCTCAATATAATCAATTCCTTCTTTCTGTGCATATCCCTTTGCAACTAAATGAGCCTTATACTTATCAATTGTGTCATCTGATTTATACTTGGTTTTACAAATCCACTCAGTGTTAGTTACATATTTTCCTTTTGGTAATTTTACCAAGTCCCATGTATCATTTTTCACCAAGGCATTCAATTCTTCTTCCATATCTTCATTCCATTCTTTCTTTCTTGATGATTTTTCATAATCCCAGGGTTCATCCATTTTCATTAAATGTCCCATAAGTGCATAAGTTACTAGAGAACTTTGAGATCTATTAACTCTCTTTTCAAAATTTCTATCCAACATATGGCTTTTTGAATGACCTCAAGCCACTTAGGCTTCTTCTTAACTTCATCTGTCTTTAGTGACTTGGAATTTGATTCATCGCCAATATTCACTGCATCTTTCCTCAATTCAAATTGTACATGTTTTGGTTGATAGATTTCCTTCTCATAAAACACAATATCTCTGCTTGTTATCACCTTGTTTGCTTTAAGATCAAACAACCTGTAACTTGTTTTAGTATTGTATCCAATAAAGATACAATTCACACTCTTACCATCCAATTTCTTCATCTTTTCCTTAGGAACATGTGCATATGCAGTACAACCAAAAACTTTCATATGTGCAACATTGGGTTTCTATCCTGACCATGCTTCTGCTAAAGTCAAATTCAACACTACTTTTGTAGGACATCGGTTTAGAGTGTATATTGTTGTGTGTATTTCTTCGGCCCAAAACTCATTTTCAAGAAACTTTTTTTTAACATGCTCCTATCCATTTCAACTATGGTCCTATTTTTCCTTTTTGTGGCTCCATTTTGTTGAGGAAAGTATGAATTGGTAAAATCTCACTTTATCCCATTCTTCATATAATAATTCAAAAACTCATTTGACTTGTATTCTACCCCATTATCTATTCTTAGGGTAAGAATTTTCAGACCACATTTCTTTTCAACTAAAGCCTTAAACTCAATGAAATGAGAGAATACTTCAGTCTTCTCTTGCAAAAAATACACCCAAGTCTTCCTGGAATAATCATCAATGAAAGTGAGAAAATAATGTGCCTTCCCAAGGGACACAATGTCCATTGGACCACACAAATCTGAATGCACCAATGTTAGACGTTCCCTGGCCTTCCATTCTTTATTTGAGAAAATTTCTCGTGTTGTTTCCCAAAATTACACCCTTCAATACTTTTTCATCGAACTTAATGTAAGGAAGACCATTCACCATGTTCTGCTTTCTCAGAAACACTAAACTTTGAAAATTCAAATGCCCCATCCTTAAGTGCCAAAGCTTACTATTTGATTCTTTTTTTGCTTTCAAACTCTATGAATTACTTGAATAAAAAGAGAGCTTGAAAATCATGTCTTAAGTCATTTCACCTCTTGCTACAACTAAATTTTTAGTCAACTTGTCTATGATTAAGCACTCTTTATTATGAAACACTAACTTCTAATTTTTCTCCATCATTTGTCCTATAGAAAGTAGGTTCTTATTCAATGTTGGTGTCAACAAAGTGTCTTCAATTAACTTCTTCTTTCCATGCAATGCTAGTATTGCAATTGTGCCTTTCCCTTTCACTTCAAAAGCACTATCATCACCAAATATGACTCTACCAGAATAATTGTCATTAATTTTGGTAAACAACTCCTCTTGAGATGTCATATGATTTGAACATCTTGAATAGATATACCACATTTCTTTTTCTTCACTATGTGCCATCAAACTTGAGATGAATAACTTCTCATTCCTAGTTTCTTCAACAACTATATTGGCACCCTTATGCTCCACAACTCACATTTTTGCATAACAATCTCTTTCAAGATGGAATTTTTTTGGCAATAATAACACTACAATCCTCCACCTCTTCCTCCATTTATGCCTCCATCTATACCTTTTCCACTTTTGCGAGATCCATCTTGGCCTCTTCCTCTATGTTGGTGGGGAAAATTCCCTAAGGCAAGGGTTGAAAGCCTCAATAGAGCAGAACAAGATAATCAACAAAGAGCAACCAAACAAGCATGCCAAGCATATGAATTACTAAACATGGATTTGGAAACACACTCGGAGGTCCTACATTAGATGATGTTCTCGTAGGGTCCAAACACTTTACTTCCTCCAAAACGAGCAGGCCTACAAGTCAATTCACAGAAGCATATACATAATAGATAATTTTGTTAGCGCTTGAAATTTCACCTCAGGCTGAGAAAGGTAAACTTCAAGGCAACATCAAACC
This sequence comes from Pinus tabuliformis, assembly GCA_031772625.1. Lineage (NCBI taxonomy): Eukaryota > Viridiplantae > Streptophyta > Pinopsida > Pinales > Pinaceae > Pinus > Pinus tabuliformis. The sequence goes on along the minus strand of CM062816.1, from coordinate 1,410,100,861 downwards.
ACTTAGCCTCGTAGCTAGACCTACGGGGCAGGAGAGGGCTCTCTCTGGTCTATCTCGATAGAGGTCTTCAACGGGCGAGATAACCAATGAGGAAACACTGATTTTAGGCTAGTAAACTGATAAAAGGTTTGATTTGAGATTTTTAGGATTTCGGTGGAAAATCGGGGAAAGGCAATTTTAGGTGCGAGGATTGGACACAGTTTTTGCAGGGGGTTCTTTGGGGCAAGGTAGGAGACTGTATTGATGCCTTTGAATTAAGTGAATGGATAGGAATGACCAGTGAGGAGCTAAAGAGAGCAAGAAACCTTCAAGATTTCTCTTTAGACAGATGAAAACATAAATATTAAGCAAACTTAAAAGCAGAGCATGGCAATCATGAATTCTACTTTAACACTTCATTTGCCTAATTTGCAGAAGGAAAAGTAAGAAGATGAATCACATAACAAACTTACAAGTACAAAGAGAAACACACCATCAATACATGTAACCACAGGAATCCCAAAAAGGACTGCAAAACCCTGGTCTTTCTTCCTTTGCCAAAATTGCAGAGATACAATGAGTAATACAATAGAAAGCTTTCTCCCTCAAGAGTCCAACCATGAAAATGACCAAGAAAGTACATAATATAGGCAATATAACATCTTTCCTTGCCTCTAGGGGTCGAGCTCACTATCCTAGGAGCTGGTTCAACCAATTCTAAACTGAGCACTAAAAACTAGGCAATCAAAACAACTTGCCTCTATAAGCTAGGAAACCAATTCATTCATTAAATTTTTGCCTATCACATGAATGAATCTTCTAGAAGAGATAAATAAGTGTCAAAATATAATAAAGTTACATCATTTACAACAAGGAGGATCAAAATTCACTCCAAAAAGTCAAATCCAGTCAAAACTACGTTTTGCTGAGCTGTAGGTACATTTCTGTGAAAATTGCCCAACGCGCAGCGCCCTGATTCTGAACGCGTAGCGCACCTTTGGAGCTGATTTTGAGGCACTTCTAGGTGTCCAAATGAAGCAAAAGTGGGCTTTTTGGAAAGGTCTGGATGTCTACTTTCCAACCCAAGTGGAATTTCTGAATTTGGTGGTCATTTGCCACTCCAAAATTACAATCTCCCAAGACTACTTCATGTGTGTCAAAAAGGTGGCAGAAAGTCATTTTTTGCTTGTTTTTTGACCTTCTGGAGGCTCAAAACTTGATGAAATATCTTGGTAATTGCTGAGCAGGTGTATCTTTGCATGAAAAATCCAAAAATGCTGAGTTTTCCTAAAATGGAGTTGCCCATCTAAAGGGTCGCGCGTGGTGCACTACGCGTTGGTGAAGAAAACTTGTTTTTTGCCCAAAAATTCACAAGTGACCAAAAATGCTCAAAATTTTTTGAAATTTGTGCTGGAGTTGAGTCATTTAGCATCATGCTCCTTCAAGGAAGCCTCAGCCAAGATGTGGAGGGGATCGGGCCTCTTTCTTCGTTTTAGTGCTTTGGCCAACCGCCCTTGGAGCACCTTCATTTTCGCCTTGCATACGTGCATTCGGGCCCAATAGTGGTTCTTCATGTTCCGGAGCAGGTCCTTATCTTTATTGGCCTTGGCCAGCAACCTCTCCAAATGAGCATTGACCTGGAGAAGCATAGCCTCTCGCTCAACGGGTACCAAATCACCGGGTCTCTTGCGCGCCAAGTTGCGGTCTTCATGGATCCTCCGCAACTCATCAAGAGTGTGCTCATCTTCCAATTGCTTGTTGCACTGCTCTAAGTAGGTGATTGTCCAATTTGCCATTTCCAACCTTTGCTGCAACGAGTCATTTTCAGCCCTTAGGTGCTGGATGATCTCCTTTGGCTCTAGGCTAGGAGAACTGATATCGAGGTCAACAACATCTATGCCTGGATCACCTGATGGCCCCTCATCAATTTTGGGCTGCTTGCCTCTCTCTGATACCTGTGCTTCTGTTGGAAACGAGGCCCCTTCCACCTGATGTGGAGATAACACTCGCGGTGCTGATGAAGAAGGCGAGACCCCTTCCACCTGGTGTGGAGAAAATACTCGCCTAGCTGATGCAAATAAGGCCCTGTGGCCTTTCTGATATGTGACCAATGGAGGAGAGCTGACATGTCTGGTCTCGGGGATATCATGCTATTGTGAAGGTCCTCCCTCCTCATGAACAACCTCAGGGGGTGGTGATGCTGGCGCTGTGAAAAAATCTCGAGAGATAAAATCCTCCCATGGGATACCCTGCTGAGCCAACTGATGCATGACCACAAGCTTAATCAAACCATTATGAAAGATGCTCCGGTGTTGCTGTGCTGGGCTCTTTCTCTGCACCAAGGGCACCATCTTCTCAATATTCCGGCACATGAAAAATGGTATCTTCATCATTCGTACCCGTGTGAAATGCATCAACAAGCGGATATGGTACGAATACAAACGTGAAAATATGCCCTCACAGGTGAAATAGCGAATGATGAGCCTCATCAAGGGAGCATACTCATCCCTCAAAAATCTGAAAGGAAATACACCAGTCATGTACCTCATGTATGCAGGTTTAATGTAGGGCTCATACTGAAATCTGTCCAATAGTTTGCGCTTGTTCCACTCTTCTCCAACATTGGGTATCCCTGTTGCTTGAGCAACCATCTCAGGTGACAATATAAAATCCACCCCTGCCAGATTCACATGCCCGTCATGCAAATGCAAAACAAACAAGCGGACCAATTCCCTATGGTGCTGAATTTGAGAAATCCTCTCACAAAATTCATAACATGACAGGTGGCGGAAACATGTGACTGCAAGTGGACAAGCCTGTAAATAGGTCAAAGAGGTGGGCTCCTCTCTCACATGGTGACCACCCTTACCACCCCTGTGAGGTCTCCTCTGTACCTCAACCTCTGGTGTTGACTCACGGTCATCACTTTGCTCATAGTCGGTTTCGGTTTCTGACATGGTTTCAAGAGCAAAGTGGCTGAAATGTACTGCTGCTTCTGCTCAAATGACCTGTTGTTTTCACTGTTGAAATGCTGCTTCAAGGGGACAAATAACACAAGGGAGATGTTAGGGAAGGGAGACTTTTAAGGGGAATTAGGGAAAATACATGAAAAAGGGAATTAAGGGAAGGAATCATGACATATACAACATCATACCATTATAATTTGCAAAGGTTTTATGGGAAGTAGGGTTTAAGGTTATATTATTGGATTTTAGGGATATGGGTAGGGTTTTGGGCCTTTGATATTTTTTGGTAGGGAGATTAGGTAAAAATGATAAGGGAGATGGTTGGGATGTGGGGGAAAAAATGGGAGTGAAAGGGATGACCTTGAGAGCAGCAAAACAAAACCCTATCTCTACTTGCACTTTGACATTTTTTAAGCAAATATACATGAACTTCTCATTTCAACTTGATGGCATTAAAACACATTTCCCATGCTCATTTTTCTTTATCAAGCAAAATACTTTGATGATCAGAGGCCTACCTGCAATCTTGAAGAAATTTGGGGTCGTTTGAAGCTTTGAAGGTAATTTTTTTATTGTGTAAACCCCAACGCGTAGCGCGCGGGTCCTGACGCGTAGCGCCCGTGCCTTTTTCCCACTGTGCTGACCGCCCCGACGCGTAGCGCCTGCCCAACGCGTAGCGCGCAGGTCCTGATGCGTAGCGCGCGGGCTCTGTCCACCAACTTGCACGGTTTTCTCACTAAATCGCCTTTTGCTCTTGCTTTGGAGTCTTGGAGGCAAATAATGATAAAATGAAGGGAGGGAGGGCTTTTATAAACTTGATTTGAATTAATTTCCCCTCAAACCCACTTTCTAATGTTTATAAAATGACACTTTTCAAAATTTAAATGCTGCTGATTTATGGTTTCCTTTTTGTCTTGAAATTGGTTGAAATGATGCTTTTTCTCGAAAATTTTTGCAGAGGTAGCTTCTGAAGAGTCTTGGCAAAGGAGACCAGGGCTGCATGCCAATTTCTGGAGAGTTTGAATTTTTACAAATTTTTACAAAACATGAGAAAACCTTGCCTTCAAAAACAGGGTTTTTGAACTCGAGGTAGAAAAAATAGCTGTACAATATGAAATCCTCTGAAGTGATGCTTTGATAGACATCCCTCTGGCCTGCTGGGCATTTATTTGACCTTAAAGACATGACCTCAAAGACAAATTGGACCTAAACCCTAGACCTAGTACCTTGACTACAAAACAAAACCAATGACCCTATAAAGAATTTTACTGACTTTTTATTGACTGAAACAACTTGAACCAGCAGTGCCAATAGGGGAACATAAAGACACAAGCTCCTCCATCAGGGTTATGGCATGCCTAATGGAATGCAATAAGATGACACTGATGATACACCTGCTAATGAAATGCAAAGAGTTTTGATCGTTGATGGAGGGCTACTAGACCGACTCTAACAAATTCAATGTGCTTTTGTGCTATACAACAACCCCCCATTTCATAAAATTTTTACTTTCAAAACTATAATATGAAATGGGTCCCTTTTAGATTAAATTGGTATTAACTTATCATTCTTCAAAAGGTCTGAAAAGAAATAAAACATTATAAAACTTTCGAGACAATAATATAATCGGTCTTATAATAAAAAATGAATAATTCTTTATTATTGCGATAAAGCGATTGCAAGATCGCATATTGCAAAAACAAAGGATGCATAACAAAAGACCCATTGGTTTTCCCCGATGTGACAAGCACGAATGACTATCGGATATCGGGAAGGTAAGAAATCATAATAAAAGGCCCCTCTCTTTGCTCCGATGCGATATCGCTATCGGCGATCGGGGAATGTAATATGCATGCAACTAAAAGCCCTCTTCTAAAAAATCCCGATGCGAATTGGCGATATCGCTATCGGCGATCGGGGATCCCGTAATAACACCAATATAACAACTTAAGCATTCCTCCGATCCCCGATTGCGATAAAGCTAAAGCGTGACTTTCAAAAAGGATTGATAAGGCTTGGGTATATTATGTTTAATTATTATTAAAAGCCTTTCTCTTCCCGATAGTGATTCACTTACGCCCAACCGCCAAAACATCAAAGCCACGCTTAAATGAATTATTCAGCCAATAAAAGATATGATGAGCATTTAAATGATTGACAGGTTTAAACGACCAATTAATGGAGCAGTAATGCCAAAATCTCTTCAGAGATTGTATCCGCGGCCACCTTATGTTAATCATCCATTATTCATTGATTGATATAACTCTTTCATATTTGGTTTGCGCCACCTATTCTCCGCATTACGTTCATTTTATCTCCTGTGCAGAGCTCCTCCGAAGCAGCAAATTTAGGCCAAATGGGGAAGAAGTCTAAGAAATCTGGAACAGCTTCAGCTTCCGCAGTAACAGGACAGCACACTGCCAATCCGGGACCAAGTAAAAAAGGATTAATCTCAGACACCACATGTCTTGGTCTCGGTAATACTACTTGGCAGAGCATCTATAATTTGGTTGAGGCCGAAGAGCCTCAGGAAACATCAGTACAAGCTGGTGGGCTCCAGTATTGTAGCAATAATGCTACAACTCCTGGAACTCCCTTCTTTAATTTTATCAACCCGGTAGTTCGTAACAAACTTGGAAGCGACGGTGCTGTATGCACAAGTACTAGCTCTTGCCGCAGCTATCACTTGGTCAGCTGGCACAAGTCCGCTAGGGGCTTAAGCCAACTTCTATGAGCTCTTAGAAGAAGATTTTTGACTGATGGATGAAAGGTAACTCAAAGGAAGCTAATCTACTTGCGGAAAGAAACTGAAAGCCAAAAAGAAACGCAAACCCTAGCAAACCCTAATTCTACCAGCTAGTCCTACTGATGCGAAGATGAGAATGCAAACTACTGAAAGAGATGCCATTACTTCTATGAAGGTAAGATACATGTGTCTAGACTACCTCTACCTGAAGAAAACATCTTTTTGTATTTTTGAATAAGTTATTAGAATTATCATGCATGTGCTTTTAACTAGCTTTTTACTGTGCAGAGGTGGATCAAGGAGGAGAAATGCTTGGAAGAGGTTGGGAAGGTTTAGAGAGGGTCTAAGGAGTCCCTAACACCCTTCCAGAGAGTTTCACAAAGTTTGGCTACCATGAAACCGCGTTTATGAGCTTCTACAGGAAGTCTGTAGGGGTTCTACAGGATGTTCTAGGATTTCTACAGGATGTTCTGTAATTTTTCTACAAGATGTTCAGAAATGGGGTTTTGAAGCATGGATGGAGGGAAAAAGGTGGAGGAATGAGTATGGAGGTGAAATAGGGGTGTAGGGGAGTTCAAGACTTGGAGGATGGAGTTGAGGAGTGGCGTAGATGGTGAGATTTGTTCAAGGAGGGATGAAACGATGTTGCACAAGAAGATGAGAATCATGGCAAAATAAGCGAATGAGGCAAATGTAAGGTAAGGGTTCTCAGTGAAGGGTGAAGCAGGTAGGTTGGATGGAGTATGGGCAGGTAAGGAAGGATAACAGGTACTCTGCAAGCGGTTTTTCAAACTGAACAAACAAACACTTACAAAACCTATGAACTAGTTACTTCACTCTAATCTGACCTAACAGCAAAAGGAAATGAACAGAAGTTTATTTGAAATGAAATACGTGAAATAAATATGCAACTAAGCAATCATAAACTGAAGCATGCAATCAAAACTGATATCAAGTTCGACAACTAAAAATCTGACACTACTAATTGCATGGTGAAGCAAAAAGACAGTGTTTTTGTTGGCAGCAAAGTCACATTGGTCCCAGCTCATGATTCCACTAAGGGGGAGGCGAGATCCAAAGTACTTGGTAGCCTTTTTCTGAATATATTCCCTGTGATTAACCAATCAAGTAAATCTGAACATGAAGAACCTTTTTAATCATCAAGAGCAACTTAAATAACAACACAACATTTAAATCTAAATAGCAGATTTTATTCTAAGAATGCAGCAAAGACACATGAAAGTAAACAAAGGAGGTATTGGGCGCTTGAGATGGGCCCAACCCCAAGAGCTATAGCCTCCTAAGAGAGATTTAGAGCTGGTGCAAAGCTGGATTCATCTTTATTGAGCAAGAAAAGAAGAGTTACATCAAAACTGTCCACAAGGAGAACTTGAAAATGAGCTGAAAGCAAAGCTAATCTATTGCCTAAAAATCGAAATACAAACTAGCTAACTTCTGCCTACAAAATGACTAACCATTGGCCAACTACTAGCTACAAATTGACTAACCACTAGCTAACCAAAATGAGGCCCTAAGCCTTCTTATTTATACAAATTGAGGACCCCAACAGTCCTCCTAAACTTTAGGGACTCGGCTGCCCAAAACTTGTAGTTAACAGCAGTCCTACTTGACTTGCTTGGCTGCCCTTGTGCTAATTGATTTGGTGGCCCTTGAACTCCGAGCTGATGGTGGAGAATTCGAGGTAAGGGCCCATAAATGAAGGAGACACCTTCCTACAAATCCTCTCCCTTGTTCTCCCACGAATTTGGCTGCCAAGTGCTCATTAAAAGCTTCAATTTTGTCTCCAAATTGACCAAAAAGGCTACACAAAGCACACATTAGACTTGTTGGCATAATGACTAACCCAATTCACTCTATTAGCATAAATATAATCAAAAACATGCAATAAACTAATGAGAATGGTGGATTAAGTCGAATTAGGAGGTTGAATGAGCCCAAATAATTATCCATTTTTGGGGCTCATCACAAGCCACAGCAGACTCGACCTGGAAGTCCGATGCAACCCTAAAGGATTTCGTCGATTCTTACCTACACCGGATAGCGGCTCGAGAGCAAATTCTTCCATACACAGATGTGGTAAGATGGGCAGTTGAGGAAATTCCAATTACAAACAGAACATTTTGCACTATCGACGGGAGAGTATTCGGTTCATTTCAACCCGATGATTTGAGACGAATGTACCATTTTCCCGAACCAGAGAAGAAGTATAACAAAGCGTTTCTGGAGAAGTTCAGAGATGAAAATGAGATTGAATCAGCACCTATATGGGAATGGAGACAAAACCCAGCGAAACACAAGCATGAGTCCTCGGGTAAGTACTCTATCGATTCCCTGTGTTCTCCTTATTGTTATGCTGGAGCGATGATGTGTAGGATTTGGGGGTTGCATGATTCCTCAAGCTTCACCATAGAAATGGTACCTCTAATGGAAGCAGCATGCAATAGCGAAATAATGGATTGGGGGAATATATTATCTGATAAGTTAGCAACAACTATTCTTGAGTTCAGAAACAAATCTCGCGTTACTGAAAGGTTCATTCCTCCATTTTAATTTAGTGCCTACATCTTAGATACTCTCTGTTTTAACTCCGAATTTCCTATGCTAGGATGGAGATAGACTCCATAGGACCCCATGCCCATTCATATCTATCACCAGAAGTTGTGGAAAGCCCACTATAAACACCACCTATATCAAGTTTGCAATGGATTTATGTTACCCATTTACTATGCAATTTTTGACAAACCTGCTCCTAAGATTTCCTCACAAGCACAGATTAACTTGACAACCATAGGAGCCTGGTTCGGAGAAGAAAAATTTACACATGTAAAGTTTTTTGGTAGTCATGCCAGGCCTCACGTCCTCCCCTTATATATACCCGACAAACTATTGGCTCGAGAGATAGCATATCAGCTTACATCCGAAGGAGTTACACAGACTTTGAGGAATAAAAAGAAGCAAGTCTGGCCTCCTTTTCCTCTAAGGTGTGGCATTTACACTCTGCATGACTACAAGCATGCAGAGAAAGAAGCAGAAAAGATAAATACATTGAATCTCGCCACTCTTCCTAATAGACGATTTGATCCAAATAAAGTCGTCTATAATGCACTAGAACAGGCAAAGCTCACTAAATTTGAACATAAAAAAAATGAGTTTGATGACCTATTCTCCTGGGCCGAGTCATTATTTCAGGTTCAAGTGCTAGCTAAAATAAGATATCACGATGACGGGTTAGTCAAATTTAACAAACATAGGGAACAGAGGTTGCAAACTCTGCCTCTAGATTTGTTAGCCATTGCCCCAATGACACAGTCAAGCGAGCCTGAACAGCGACTTACCAATGAACCTCCTGCTACATCATAAATTTTTGAAGAAGCGCAAAGGAAAGAGCAAGAGGAAGCGCAGAGGAAAGAACAAGAGAGAATATGTGAAAAGGAACAGAAAAAGCAGCAGGAGCAGAGCAGCAAGGATGTGAATGTCGATACCCAGATTGACCCAAGGTTGCTCCAGGAATGGCAGCAATTCGATTCAATCATAAGTAATCTAGAAAGCTCAAGAGAAGTTGATACATCCAAAGCGGTTGCTACACAGGATACAGCATCAAAAGAGGTTCCAAGCGAAGGAACCAGCGGTCTACCCCCTACTACAGACTTAGAAGTAATTCCCAAAGATCCTTCGGATCAAATCATTTTGCAAGTGGAAGATATACCTCCATTGGATGTCTTTTACAGCCCAAAGAATAGGGCCGTAGTAAAGCGACAGCGGAAGAGGAGAAGGATTGATCAACCTTCCCTGTTCCCTGAACAAACGGTGACAACCAACATGGTTTGGAAGGAGGAGTTCGATCCTTCTGATGACCTAACAAAATTGTCCCAATATGCTGGAGCCTATTCGGCCGCCACCATGGACAAGGCATCGGAGGTGAGTAATTTGTTAAAAGAAAAGGACCAGGCAATCGCTTCATTACAAGCACAACTATCGGAGGCACCGCAGAAAGCAGAACAATTAGAACAAAAATTGTCCACGCAACAACAGATAAATAATCAATTGAACAAGCAGTTGCATGAAGAGAAACAGAGGATCGATTCGAGTGCAATTCAAAAGAAAAAAGAATTGTCAAAGGCATTAGCAAGATTGAAAACAATGAATGAACAGATGGTAAAGACAAAAGATGAGCAAATTGCTCAATTACCAGGTCAAATAGAGAAGTTCAAGAATCTTCCGCAGCCTGCCTATTTCAAAGCAGAAGCACTACAGATTAATAAGGCACTGGTAACACAAATAAGATTATTATGTCATAAAATTGCTCAAGTGGTACCCCTGTGTGACATAACAGCATCAATAATCGATAAATCAGTCGATGCTAGACAAGACTTAGAGCAGGCCGATGAGACCTTGACAAATTTTCTTAATTAGCAGGACACTAATGAGGGACAGGAAGCAAATTTGCCTAAAATCCTAGAATCCCATAAAAAAATCCTATTTATGGAGTGGCAGTCCCAGTTAATGAAAGCAAAGAGAGCAGTTTCTAGATGTAAATTAACCACAAGTAATTTGGTTGAATTAATTAATGATACTCTCTATTTATCTAATATGATCTCTCAGTGTACACCAGGTAAATTACTATCGGCTAAAACATTGGAGCAATCATGTTATCAAGAGCTGGAAAAGAATGGGAGATTGATCCCAGGTATTAAAAGTTTAACTTGGGACACCTATTGGTTGTTCCTAATAAAACCATACAGCCAGAGAGCCGCCCTCAAGTGCCTAACAGATGCAATCGGGTGTATCATTCCCGATATACAAGATGCCACCTATGCTGCTCAACTCAATTCTCGTCTCAGCCGCCCTCAAGAAGTGGAACCGATGCTAGCGATATGTCAACTCAGGTCTAAAAGCAAATAGCCAGAGTGATGAATCATGATGCCGACTACCAGATTGCTATGGGGAAGATATTCAAGATCAAGTTGTACCAATTTAGTAGCATTTTAATTTTGTAGTTAGTTAGTTTAATTAAGTATTTATAGACCCTTTCATGTATTTAGAAAGGGTCGTAAGTTTTTGTATATGACTTAAACCTGAAGATGCACTACTATACTTCAGGCATATATTTTTATAAAGACTGGGCCAATTATTCCAATTTTGATAACGAAGCTTTTATGTGGATGTGCACTATTTCCTTTATTTAAAAGTATTTCTGAGTCGGAAGAAGGAATTTGAATTGCGATTGATGTGGGGAATGATTTGCAGCTCATATGGTACTACTATCGTCTGAATTCATTCTTTTTATGTGAATTGTTATTTGATCTTTCTTGCTATTATTGAATATATGCATGTGTTTTAACAGCATTCTTTATACTTTCCACTATTGGATGTTTACAGCGTGCTTTTCTTCTAATCATACATGTATCAGTAATATAAAAAGATAAGTGTAACAATGTTTTATTAATTACTTTGTTCAACTATTTGAACAAAGCAATTATTATATGAACGAATATCTATGTTTATTGAATAGAGTCATCTATATGTGTATTGATGAACATAGATCATTAAACGTTGCACTTAAGAATAGAAGCTTCCCGGGATAGAATAGTCATTTGTATTTTCGCTTTTAGATTAAGTCATCCATTCATTATCATTTATTAGAAAACCAATCACTCATCCATCCCTTTTTATTCATTACTGGGAAACTGGTCCCATTATATCCAGTCGGAGCCACCATCCCAAATGGAAAAGGAGTTGTATTAAGGTCCGGACCGGGTGGTTATCCCCCGATGTTGATGCAACAATTTTCAAGGCATCAACATGTGCATACATAAAGGATATGTTATATCATCATATATAAGCATATAAACTACTATTCATGAGATAATAACATATCTGGAACAATACATGAGCTTCTTTATTGATTAACAACAATAGGTACAAGAAAGGTACAACCTAATACACTACTATTCATGAGATAATAACATATATGGAACAAGACATGAGTTTCTTTATTGATTAACAACAATAGGTACAACCTGATCTAGGCCAAAGGCATCGACATATCCTTCCTCCATATCCGTCTAGCCTGAGCCACGAAGACCACCTCTCTAACAAGCACAAGGAGATGATATAAGGATGATGAACATCACTGCAAAGGAAACCAAGGTTTCCTACAAATTGGGAGTGGAGGAAGCACGAGAAAAACAGACTTGATCTCAAATAAAAAAGGGTATAATATTTATAGCCCTTCTCTTGTATGAATTAGGCCTACCCAAGGGGTGTATATATACCACCTGAAATTGGCTAATTAAGTTGTGCCACAGGCTCATGTAGGTGGACTCTTGGAAAAACCCATAAACCCCACCCAAAAAATAACATTTTATTTTATTTTTTAATATTTTAAAAGGTATACACGTGTGCAGTTTTATAGGACCCGCATATGTACGTGATTTAGTGTGGGAAAAGTCACATATGGAATTCGAAATATTATTTTTTTAAATAAGATCAAGTCTGTATGGAAAAATGGACTACCTAGGGCCATAAAAGAGCATCAAGTCTACATGAGTGCTAAATGATGTTATAACAGATGTCCCCTAATATATGAGGTCAAAAGGGGCACATGATGGCCGAAATATATTAATTATGGAGAGAGGAGTCATCCAAGAACCCAGGAGAAGATCACTAGATTCCAAGCCATCGAATACCTATGGAAGGAGTAAAAAATAAAACTCATGTCTAAGGCGGGCATACCCATGCTCAAAAGTAATAAAGCATGTCCATTGATCAAGTATAAAGTGGATTCAAAATGTATACATAAATGAACATAACGAGCTGTAGAATACATAATGGATCATCAGATCATAGCTGTGAAGGAACACAATGGAGTTATGTCTCAATATCACATATAGAAGAATATCTTATCATTGATGTTAGAAGATTGTCTGATCAATGATGTTGCATAACTAATCCTCATAAAAGTACCAATTCATATAGGTGGAATAATGATACTACATAAACTTGGGTGCCAACATATAAGATGTTGTTGTGAAGGATTGCAACATATAAAGGTGGGAGACTGGCAAAAAAATGAAGGAGCTATCAAGTGAACCAAGATGTCGACATCACTTGAGGTCTTCACCGTCAACAGATGGTACATTTCTACACTATGGGAATAAACAAGTTGAAGTCGACCATGTGAGAAATCGTTTGATTATTGGTCATTGATGTATACCGTTAACAAAGGTGAGACAACTCACTAATAATGATAATGAGTGTCAAGTTACCCCAGTACAATTTAACAAGTGCGAATAAATGTGTTGAAATCGAACACTTGAAAGAACCTCCCAATCAGGAAACATTTATGTATTCTCACTGTCGATAGTGAAGGAGTTTGCCACTGATGACTACAAACCCTAAGGTACTGAAAAGAGGACTCTAGAACTTGTTCCTAGAGCAATGAGTTGAAGTCGATGGGAAAATATTTGTTGGAAGGAAGGCATTAAGGAATCCCACATCAACTAGAGTGAGTGTAACCTGCAGGCCAATAAAGAGATGAAGCAACCATTCCAAAGTACATTTTTGGAATACACAACATGTGGCTAGCACACGGCAAAAATCCTCTGAACCAAGCAATAATGAAATCTTACACAAAAGTGAGGAATCCACCAATAGGGTCAAATGGAAACAAATGTAGCGCGTGAATCCCAATGTGTGATAATGTAAGCTGACGTCAAACATAAGGGACACCACTCAGTTAAAGACCCATGATACTAGTTGATGTTGAGCACAAGGTCACCTATCAATGATGTAAATAGAGCTAGGGTGAAACTCTATGTATACTCTCAAAACAAATTGTCAGAGTCGATAAGAGCAAACCCACTAGTAAGAAGTCAATGGGGACCTTCTTAACCAACACAAGTGAAGGACCATGTAGCTAATGTGATACTAAGAATAACTTAACATACCAGGTATGGCCGAAAGAAATGAGTCAAGAGACGCCACAAAATGGTTGACAATATGATTACTTCCCTTGAACAAAAGCATGACTTGATGTGACTTTATGGCAGCATAAGATAACTTTGTATAAGTTTGCAATGTTGGAGGCATTAACAAACTGTCCATATGATTGGAAAAGATAACCAACCGGAGGAGGACTAACTCAAGAACAAGGTTATGGCTTCCTAAAGTTGAACTAAGTCCCATCCTGATGGGGGAAAGATTCATTTTAAGTGCTTTGTTCAACAGCGACACAATTGACTCTTGCTTCCATCAAATGATGAAAAAGTTGTCTCATTCCCACTCTTTTTTGGAATATTTGTTTTTTTTTGTCTTTTTCATTTTTAAATCTTGAAAAGGAATAAAAGAATGGGGATAGTACTATGGAGAGAACGAGCATCAAGGGAAAGTGCTAGTCATCGACATTAAGTGTAGATAATTTCTACAAATCCAGCCCTGATACCATGTAGAAAATTTGCTGGTAGGTTAACCCGATAATGCAATATAAATCAAAGCATAATACTATAACATACTTCTACTATCAATTTGCAGAAGCTTAAAGATTGAGCTGAACAATATAACCAAAAGAAGAAGAATCAATCACACAATGCACATGAAAATACTTTGGGGAAATCCTCAGCTAAAAACCCCACTATCTGTATTATCATGCAAGGTGGAAATACGTAGGAATTATACAAAGCCTTAGCTCTCATAGCTAGCCAGCTCTTAGTACAATCCTCACGGATGCTCACAGGCAGTCTTGGCTTCTCTCCAGCCTTTCTCTCTGCCCTCCAAGCTCCAATTTCCTTGCGATGTTCCTTTTGGATGATCTTCACCTCACCAAGTGGATGATCTCCTACCAAGTGGATGATCAAGCCTCCAAAACTGGGCAATCTTCAAGGATGATTGCCTTGACTGCATGCATGAGTTTTCTTTATAAGAAAACACATGCAACTGATAGTACATTGTCCTTGACTTTAATCTCAACTAGGTCCTTCTCAGAATAGACATGCATGAGTTTCTGATGAGGGAATCTTCAATTAATTGGAGTAGCACTAGTTGGATGCATGCATGCATCAACTGACTATTAACTCTCTATTAGTTCCTCGAATAGTTTGGAACTATTTTAACTAGACTTAACTCAGTAAACTGAGTTAAGTAATTACAACTCAAATATAACTCAATCTTATCTCATTAATTTAAGGGATAACTCTTGCATGACTTCAGAAAGACTAACTTGCATTTCTCCAACTAATTAATTCAAAATGAATTAATTAACTATTTCCAAGTAGTTGTTAAGACTAAATTCGATTTTAATTCACAATTTAATTCAAGGACAAATTAAATTGGAATATTCTTGTTGCCATATTTCAACACTCCCTCTCAACAAGAAAGGGATTATCTGCCACCCTGATCTTGTCTCTATGGAACTCGAATTTACACTTTGACAATGCCTTTTTCAAAATGTCAACATCTTGCTCCTCTATCGAAATATACTTCAGCAACATGATCCTCCTCACCACACAGTCTCTGAGATGATGATACTGGATGTCAATGTGCTTGGACATATCATGAAATACTGGATTCTTAGAGAGTTTCATACAACTCTGATTATCAAAATAGATCACAGTTGGATCCATCCTCTGATCAAACAAACCAACTAGGATTTTCCGCATCTAGATGGCCTCACATGTTGCGTGACTTGCAACCATGTATTCTACCTCTACTTAGCTGAGTGCAACTAACCTCTGTTTCCTGCTGTACCAAGAAACTGCCACTGACCCAAGGTTGAAAATCCCTCCTGATGTGCTCTTCTGATCTGATGAACTCCCTGCCCAATCTGCATCAATGAAGCCCTGTAGCTTCACTTCCTTTGTCCGTCTATACCATAATCCATACTGAGATCTGCCTCTGAGGTATCTCAATACATGCTTTTCCGACTTCCAAAACATCTTGGTAGGCTGAACCATTGCTTGACTCAGATGGTTCACCGCATAACACAAATCTAGTCGTGTGTTCACTAAGTACATCAGTGAACCCACAAGTTGGCTGTAAATAGTAGCTTCCACTACTTCTCCTGAAGTATCATTCTCCTTTCTCTAGTTACCTGCTAGAGGAGCCTGCATGGGCTTGCACTTCTCCATGTGGAATCTCCTAAGTATCTCGTTGGCATACTTTCCCTAAGACACAAACTAATCCCCATCCTTTTGCCACACTTCCATGCCAAGGAAGTAATGCATGAGACCCATGTCTTTCATCTCGAATTCTCTAGTAAGGTCCTCCTTGCAAGACATGATCAACTGATTATCACCAGTCAATATGAGATCATCAACATAAAGTACAACGATCAACATCTTACCTTTCACCATGATGTGGTACAGGTTTGCATCTGCTTCACTCTTTGTGAAGCCAAACCCAGTGAAGTAGTTGTCTATCCTGGTGTACTAAGCACGAGGTGCTTGCTTCAGCCTGTACAACACTCTCTTGAGTCTGTACACATGCAACTCACGATCGAAGGTCTCAAAACCTTCCGGCTGCTTTATGTACACCTCTTCCTCAATCTCACAATTGAGGAATGTAGTCTTCACATCCATCTGATGGATCTTCCAACCCATCTGTGCTGATAGTGCCAACATAGATCTGATGGATGAGTACCTTGCGACAGGAGAAAAAGTCTCATCATAGTCAATCCCCTCGACCTGTGAAAAGCCACGGGCAACAAATATTGCCTTATGCTTCTCCACACTACCATCAGCAGCTTGCTTTACCTTGTAAAGCCAACGAGAACTCACAACTAACTTGTTATCCGGTCTCGGAACCACATCCCAAACACTGTTATGAACTATGGAGTCATACTCCTCCACCATAGCATCAACCCAAATCAGCTGTTGCACTACTTCCTCAAAGGAGGATGGCTCGGTCTCAACACATTCCCCAACAAGGGCCATGTATCCAATGTACCTCTCAAGTGACCTCCTCTGTCTGCGCTAAGAAAATGGTGCTCCCACATTCTCTCTCGCATCCTCCAACAATATGTCAGCTTCTCTTGTGCACTTTCGTCCATCTCTGGAAGACTCTCCTTGAGTGGATGTCTCCACTCCTGGAACCTCTACATGCAGCTGCTTCGCATCAGTCTAAGGCTCCTCCTCCTTAGGAACAAAGAATTCCTCCACAACCTATAGTTGGAGCTGCCTCTGTTTTGGAGAATTTAGCATCTACGGATAAATACTAATTCACTAGACAAGTAATTATGCCTAGAACAACAGTTTAAAGTGTTTTAGACTTTCCCTATAAGCAATAGATAAGAAGAGAGAATAGAAGGCCTACCTGTAGTTCTGCTTTCCTCTCGTCTCCCTTGTATCGATTCTGTCGCTCCTTCTCGTACTTAATCCGCTTGTTAAGTACCCTGTTAACACAACAGAAGGCGAAAACCGATCAAAGCATACGATCCATTGAATATAAATGAAAGGAATCAGAAGCAATTCATACATATAAGCATTATGAAAGAACACATCATATGGAAAAAGATTCAAACACTTTATTAGATAAAAGAAGGAATTGCAACCATCAGTGTCTAATTCAAAGTCATTCCTCTAGCTTGGATCCCATCCACATCACATCAAAAGCAAGACAAGCTTGTGGCATCACATCATTTGCTCCAAAGTCAAGTCTCATAGCAGCATTATCTCCTTACAATTCAACATAGTCCAGCCATCCCCTGATCACTTAGATGAGTGGTCAATTTATAGGAAGATGAAGGAGGTTTTGTCATTAATGGTGACATTGAATGGCCTTCCATACTTAGAATTAGTTCCATGGAGGAAGGGATGAGAGGATAGGATGATCCTTAACTCATTTCTCATCCACTTTCGAGCTCATAGGAGTTGATAAGACAGGGAAACTTCTAGATGACTCCACAAGATAATAATATTCCCAAACCCTGTGTGAATTTCGCTCATTCTCACCCAGCGCAAGTGAAAGGAAACCTAAGTGCTCTGCAAAGCACCCTGGCAATGGACTTAGCTGCTCTGCAGCGCACCTTCATAAGGGCTTACCTGCATCTACAGGCAATCTCTGGATGTCTTCAAGTCATGAAACTGTCTGGGAAGGAGGCATTCAAATGGTTGACTTGTTTAGGGCATGAAACAACTGATTTTAGGGTTTGATGAGTCCTAAATCACTAATCTGAATGTTGGGATTTGATGTGCCCAAACGGATCTGTAACAGTTTCCCCCTAAAGCATGAAGTCGAAAAAATGCCAATGTCAAATGAAATGCTTTATGATGTGATGAGGAGGTATCGAAGTGGAAGGTGACCTGCATCAATTACAATAAATATATCATGATATTTTATTTTACATGAATAGCTTAGGGAAGGCATACCCATGCTCAGCTTATAAACTTTCATTACATGTACATAAACAATCGTCTACAGATATAGACCCATGATTGGAATGACCATCAATGTAAAGCCATTGTACATATGATTTAGTACTCCTGATATCACAGCCCAGATGGATGAAACTAGATCCGGGGTCTTCAATCTCATTCAATCGTTCGCTCAAGTACGAGTCTAACCATGTGAATATGTGATCTGAAGTCGAACATGGGAAGACACCATCTGATTACCAGCCGATGATGTAAGTTGTTAATAGATGCGAGAGAAATCACCGATAATGATAATGATCCTCAAGGTACTGCAGTACATTCTACATGGTGTGAATGGATGATTTGATGTTGAACACCATACAAAGTCTTTTGGTCGAAGGCCATTGATGTATGCATATCGCCGAAAGCGAGAAACTTGCCATTGATGCATGCAAGCCTCAAGGTACTGAATGGGTGTTTCTAAGTCAACTTCTTGGATAATGAGTTGATGTCGACAAGAAGCGACTCGTCACAGGAGGGCCTTGATGTATCCCACATCAACGACACAAAACGAGTGTAGTGATTTTAGAGATGGAATTTGACTGACGACACAAAGTTCAGAAATGGCGGTCATGAAAATGAAGGTTTATGGTATTGCAAAAGATGAATTTCGACTGAATGACTTCTCTTGAACATGTCGGCAACACTAAAGTGAATTGTAGCATTGACCCAAAACAAAGCAATGGATGGTATGATAGACCAACAGTGTGATAACCATCAAGCTAATAACCCAACCCAGATAGTCACAGTGATGGAGTGAAAGTGTCATGTTCAACAGTGACGTGCTCCCATAAAGTGGTTTTCCCCTTTTTCCATTTTCCCCAGTCATTACTGACCAGTACCTCTTTATTTTTATCAAGCTTGAGGAGGAGAACATATTCTTGTTGTATAATTTCACCCTTCAGGTGAATCCATCGCTATTTGATGCTTCAACGAGTCTAGCGAAGGTGAAACTTGGTCTTGTCTAGATGGACAAGTTTGTCGCTATTTGATGTTTTAACGAGTTTAACGACAAAGATAACTCAGTCCTTTTCATGTTTAGAGAGTTTGAAAAGGGACAAAAACAAAACTCCACAAGTTCTTTTTCGTAAATTAATCTCTCAACTCCGAAAAAGCGTAAAATAATACAAGAGAGATATCATTTCCAATCTGTTAATGAGCTGGAAAGGACAAGCGCTCGACAATCTTTTCATGTTTAGAGAGTCTGAAAAGAGCTTAAAGAGGACTCCAAGGGGGTTCCTTTTTCGTTTTTAACAAAGCTCAAAAAAGAGATAAAAGTGTGCTTTGTGGTCAAAAGTACAACTTATAATCGAGCACGTTGAATTCTGCAAATCAGTTGTAAACCTGCTCAAAACATCACCAAATGGATTAAAAATATATGTTTCATAGGTAAAAATAGGCAAATACTAATGTTTAGTCGATTAATTAACATGAAATAAACATAAAATAAGTTTTTACCATATCATTTTTACCATTTGGAACTTACCATCCAGTTTTGTGCTCTGAGCTCAGTTTTTACCTCAAACTTCACTGGCTGATTGCGAAAGTCTCTACGGACTATTTCTCGAACTGTCTAGACGAGGTTGGAACTAAACCTCTCTACTTTCTTTTCAGTCCATTCATTTGTCATTTCATGCAAGTTAGGGTTTTTTGGGGCCCCTGGGGTTTCATTTTTTTGCCCTGGGATCAGTGCAGGCTTTCACATCGAAAATTGCACTGAAGAGCACCCAGATAGAAGGCTAGATGCTCTGCAGCGCACTGTCTCTGTGTCTAGGTTGCGCTGAGCGCATTTCCCAAGTTGGTTTTAGCTGTTTGCTCCAAAATTTTCCCTATTTTTTGCATGGAATGGATCCTAATTTAGCTTATGATTGCATTTTAGGCTTTCATCGGATCAGAATGTCGATTACATGGCGAGAAAGAGCATGAAGAATAAGACATGGTTGCCCTAAATAAATCAGGTACAGCTGAGGCCCTCAGGAATTACGGGTTACTAAAATAATTTAAGTTGTCCAGAATGAGGCAACAAATAGAACTATTGCAGTTCCTTGTTCGTGCATGGGATCCGACAAATCATACATTTCACATTAGGGACAAGATGGTCCCTATTACTATTGAGGATATTTACTTTCTTACCAGACTGTCGAGGCGAGGTGCCCCCATCTCACTTTCTGGATTTTCCTGTGGAGGTGAATCGGTGAGAGATTACATCAGACAGTTTTGTCGGCCAAGTACACAGCCTAGCAGGGATGGGAAAATAAACATCCAGGATGTGAGTGATTTGCCTTTACGAACGATCCTCTTTACGATCACAAAATTGGCTGGCAGTGTGACACTACATCTGGCGAACAAATCTTATATGCAGTATGCACTGGAGTGTCTAGAGCCAAAAGTTTTCAACTGGTGCGAGGTTGTACTTTCACTGCTGAAATAACAACTGACTAAGATAAAAAGCGATAAGACGAATAATTTTTTCTATGGTTCGATCTTGATTTCTTCTGCCTTAGAGAAAATCCCATTGATGCAACCACAGCATGTATCACTGGGTGTGGCTGGTCCTAGAGATCCACGTATGCAGAGGTGGGTCGAATTGATGGCTCGACATGCTGGTCAATCAACAATCATTTTCTCCCCTACATTTTTCAACTGGCTTGAGCGACAACATGTCGTTATCGAGAAGCATCCATACTCAGGGATGGATTATCGTGGAGATTCAGATTTGATTTTACCAGTTGGAGCACAATGGGGTGTTATGGGTAAGTTGTTTGACCAAAGTGTTTTTTTATTTTAGGGTTTGATGAGTCCTAAATCACTGATCTGAATGTTGGGATTTGATGTGCCCAAATGGATCTGTAACACCTTCTCAAGGGAAACTCGCATGGCCTTCTGCTCATCAAACTTGAGATCTCTGTGAACCACTGTCCTCCGACTGGTAGGCAAGTACACCCGATAGTTGTGAGGTGTATCAGTGTACCCCACAAGTATCCCCAACTCTGTTGTTGGCTCAAGCTTCTTCCGTGCATCCTTTGTCACATGGCAATATACCGATGAGCCAAAGATCTTGAAGTGACCCACATCTGGTCTCTTACTGGAGAAAGCTTCCTTTGGTGTCTTCATCCCAAGTATGCGATGCGGGCTTCTATTCTGCAAATAGACCGTTGTGTTGCATGCCTCAGCCCACAAGTGAAGTGGTAGGCCTTGGTCATGTAGCATTGCCTGAGCTGCCCCTATAATAGTTTTGTTCTTCCTCTCGGACACCCCATTCTGTTGTGGGTTATGAGGTGTCGTCAACTCTCATTTAATTCCTTCCGCTGCACAGAAGTCCTTAAACTCTTGAGAGACATATTCTCCACCATTGTCACTTCTCAAGGCCTTGATCTTCTTTCTTGACTCTCGACCAAAGCTTTGAACTCACAAAACTTTGTGAAGGTTTGGTCCTTCTTCTGCATGAAATAAATCTAGCATTTACGAGAATAATTATCATTGAAAATCACATAATACCTTTGCTTCACTGTGGATGCCATCGACAATGGTCCACACACATCAGTATGAACTCGCTCTAAGATAGCCTCTACTCAACTGTCTCAATCATGAAAGGAAGACTTGGTGTACTTTCCCAAGGTACAACCTTTGCATGTGTCAACTTGCTCAATTTTACCTTTGGGAAGTCTTGTAGATATCTGCTGCATTATCTTCAAAGCCCCATGATGCAAATGGTCCAACTGCCTATGCCACAACTCGCTAATGTCTTAGCTTTGCACCAATTCTTCTTTCGTACTCAATGTTTCACAATCATCTACCTCTAGTTTATAGAGATTCTTCACCTGAATCCCTATCCTCTTGGTCTGACCCGTGGCTATGTGTCTTAGGAACACCTTTCCTTTACTGAAGACAACATCGTAGCCTTTGTCCTCCAACATCGTGACTGATACCAAGTTCTTCTTCAGTCTAGGCACATACTTCATATCTGTCAAGGTGATAGGAGCTCCATGCTCCATCTGAAAAGCAATCGTGCCCACTCCTGAAACATTATACCTTCCACCGTCACCCATCTCTATGCGCATCTTGAGGTCTTTCTCCTCCAAGGCACTGAATAAATTTTTATCACTAGTCATGTGGAATGAGGCTCCACTGTCAAGATACCAGACACAAACCATCATCGATGACACCATGCACGCGATGGGGTAAAGTCCATTTCAAAATGAGAGGTTAATGCCTCACCTTCTAATCCTTCCGAGGATCCCTTCTTGGACTTATTCGATGGGAAATTAGTCGCATAATGTCCCATTTTGTGACAATTAAAGCATCTTACTTTAGACATGTCACCCTTCTTCCCTCCATGAGAAGAATTCGATTTGAAATGGGAAGCCTTCCTCTTCCCTTTCCTTGCCTTAATTGCTAAGGCTAGATTTTCTTCATCATCATCCTTGGATGAAGAACCATCTTGTGTGCACCTCCTAATCTCCTCCTACATAAGATCTGACCACAATCGTTCCCAATCTGGCAGTTTCTCCCTTCCATTCATAGAGTCCTGGTAGCTATTCCAACTCTTTGGAAGGCCAAGGAGAGCAAGGCTCACCATATCATCATCGGCAGTAGTTATTCCCACACTGCCAAGCTCATCTCTGCAGGTGGTGAGCTTGTTCAAATATGTGGAAATAGTATCGCCCTTCTCCATCTTGATTCTTCGAAGCTTATCATTGAGTGCCAATTTCCTTTGGTTGCTATTATTCTAGTAGAGGTCCTTCAATGTCTTCCACATTGAAAATGGAGTATCCTTCCCATGGAGACTCGAGATAATATGGTCTTGAACTCCCTCAAGGATGATCCGTCTCACCTTCGCCACACACTTCTTCCACTCAGCCAACTCTTGTGCATTAGTTGAAGCTGGCTTTGGGATTTCTTGATCAATGAATTCCTTCAAGCCATTGTGGTATAATACAACCTCCATTCTATCTTTCCATGCTATGTAATTCGAGCTACCTTCCAAGGCATACTCGAGTCTCAAGCCATAAAATGCCATTGGCCAATCTTGAAGTATGATATGAATTCAATTTGCACCTGCAACCCCGAACTTAAAACTTCGAATTCTCTTCTCAGTATATTGTGCACAGCTCCGATACCATGTAGATAATTTCTACAAATCCAACTCTGATACCATGTAGAAAATTTGCTGGTAGGTTAACCTGATAATGCAATATAAATCAAAGCATAATACTAAAACATACTTCTACTATTAATTTGTGGAAGCTTAAAGATTGAGCTGAACAATATAACCAGAAGAAGAAGAATTAATCACACAATGCACATGAAAATACTTTGGGGAAAGCCTCAACTAAAAACCCCACTATCTGTATTATCATACAAGGTGGAAATACTTAGGAATTATACAAAGCCTTAGCTCTCACAGCTAGCCAGCTCTCAGTACAATCCTCACAGATGCTCACAGGCAATCTTGGCTTCTCTCCAGCCTTCCTCTCTACCCTCCAAGCTCCTATTTCCTTGCGATGTTCCTTTTGGATGATCTTCACCTCACCAAGTGGATGATCTCCTACCAAGTGGATGATCAAGCCTCCAAAACTGCGCAATCTTCAAGGACAATTTCCTTGACTGCATGCATGAGTTTTCTTTATAAGAAAACACATGCAACTGATAGTACATTGTCCTTGACTTTAATCTCAACTGGGTCTTTCTCAGAATAGACATGCATGAGTTTTTGATGAGGGAATCTTCAATTAACTGGAGTAGCACTAGTTGGATGCATGCATGCATCAACTGACTGTTAACTCTCTATTAGTTCCTCAAACAGTATGGAACTATTTTAACTGGACTTAACTCAGTAAATTGAGTTAACTAATTACAACTCAAATATAACTCAATCTTATCTCCTTAATTTAAGGGATAACTCTTGCATGACTTCAGAAAGACTTCTAACTTGAATTTCTCCAACTAATTAATTCAAAATGAATTAATTAATTATTTCCAAGTAGTTGTTAAGACTAAATTCGATTTTAATTCACAATTTAATTCAAGGAAAAATTAAATTGGAATATTCTTGTTGCCATATTTCAACATTAAGGGGATGTTGTCTCCATGAACAAATGGATGTCAAGTCTCAAAGGCTAGTGAATGCATGGTTTGAACTTGTAAAAAGTCATGGTTAAAAGTGGCTTATACACGAGTCCAAATGAAGTCGGCTTAAGGCCAAAAGAGCATCAAGTTCTATAGGAGTGCTAAACGATGCTATAACACTTTGAACTGACTAGGATTCCTTCCTTTGCCTCTCAAAGGACATGCACTTCCTTGTGAACTTTGTTGGTTTCTATTTTCATTCTGGTTTTGATATTGACCCCTACTCCTTCTTCCTTTATGCTTTGCAGAAAAATCATGTTCCACTTGCTCAAATGGTTGATTTTCTTCAAAAGTTAACAATAATCCACTTAATTAATCAATTTTTGTTTGTATTTAAGTCTTTGGAGACCATAATACTAGTGGTGACCATATGAAACTTGGGCAGAAACTTCTTAAAATCTTCTTAATTAGCCTTCTTTCTAGAACATCTTCACCTAATGACCTCATCTAATTAACAAGATCATTTTTTTTTCTTTTTTCTTTTTTAATCATGAATAGATTCATTACTTTTGTAGAAATTCCTTGTAGATTCAAACTGCTAATTGTAATATGCTAAAAAAATAGACTTGAGTCTACTCTACTCATCAGCGGAAACAATTAAATGATTGTAAAATCATGAAGCATATAAGAGAAAGAATTCAATCACACATAATACAATGATTTCCTTGGGAAAGCCACAACTAAAAACCCTTGTTATCTGTATATTGCATTAGTCATAAAATATGAGAAGATTACAATGTTTTTCTCAAGCTCGAGCAACCTCTGCACTATCTATATCTATCTCACTACTTCCTAGACAAGCTCGGGCCAATACTTAGGCAAATTCTTGCTTGCCCAAGTCCTTATTTCCTTGTGTTGTTCCTTAATGAAGTAGCCCATATTTAATTTGGAAATTCCTCAATTATGAATTGCGCAATCCTCATAGGCCTTCCTCTGACTCCATGCACCATCTGTTTAATTTAGATGATTTTACAACTGATAGTACATTGTCCCTAAACTCCAATATCAACTGGGTCTTTCTCTGATCTGACATGCATGAGTTAATTATGAGTGAATCTTAGTTTACTGGTTTATCATTGTAGGCAACACCACACTACACTTCAGGCCACACCACACTGTACTTCAGGCAACACCCCATTGTACTTCAGGCAGCATTACACTGCACTTTAGGTAGCACCCCACTGTACTTCAGGCAGCACCCCACTGTACTTCATGAAACACCACACTCGACTGTGGGCAGCACCCCATTGGAATGCAGACAACACCACACTACTAGATCTCCCACTAATTCCTCCATCAATTGGAACTAGTTTAACTGATTTTAACTCGATTAGACTAAATTAATTAATTACAACTCAAAATAAACTCAACTAGTGCTCCTAGTTGTAGGAAACATTCTACATGACTCTAGTTAAACCCTCAACTCGAATTAACTGAGCCAACTAAGTCAAATTAACTTAGTTAACTATTACAAGTTGTCGTGGGATGTGGAATTACAATTTTATTCCCAATTTAATTCAAGGAAAAAATTAAATCAGGATCTTTCTTGATGCTATTTTTAACGTTTCTTGTTGTTATTTTCGACACTCCCTCTCAACAAGAAAGGGATTCACATCTATCCCAATCCAGTACCTTTGGATTGTTCTGTATGCAACTCTTGTCACAGTTGTTGTTGCTAGTACAACATATGCAACTGAAAAGCATCCAAACAAAATAAATTGAATCAACTGTGTTTGTAACTATCTACTGGGAAAATTGTGTTGTTGTTGATTTTACTACTGAGCCTCTTGCTTTGTTATTGCTCGAATTTTCCCCCTACTGGAGGTCTCTACTTGAGTGGATGTCTCCACTCAACCTCTTCTCTGCTTCTCCAATTGTGGATGCTCCACAACTTGCTGTGGCTGCATGTTTAGAGGTAATTCATGCTCCCTCTCAACCACAAAATCTATAACCTTTTCCTTGCTCCTCAAGGTTTTGCATGCATATTGTACCTCAAGTGCATACAGGTTTTTAACTTTCACACCGATCTATTTCACTTGTCCTGTGGCGATGTGTCTAGGGAAAACCTTTCCTTGGCTAAATATGACATTGTAGTCACGATCTTCCAATAACGCGATGGAGACAAGATTCTTCTTTAGTCCTGGAACATAAATCACATCTGTGAGTCTGAGAAGGGAGACAGACTCCCTCTGAAAAGTAACTGTACCAATATGAGTCGCGTTATACCTCCCATCATCTCCAAACTCAATGTTTTGCTTGACATCTTTCTCCTCCAAGTCATTGAAGAGATCTCTATTCCCCATCATATGGAATGAGGCACCGCTATCAAGATACAACATGATTCCCATTACAGTGCTTGTCATGCATGTAATGGGAGTAAAATCAAGTTCGAATTTTGAAGCTAGAGCTTCACCTACTACTGCTACTGCAAGCTCCTTCTTGCTTGCTTTCTTCTATGGACATTTTGTGGCATAGTGCCCGAACTCGTGACAATGAAAACACTTGATGTTGGATAATTCTTTCTTCTTGCCCTCCTCACCTTCGAACTTCATTCCCTTGGATTTATTTTCTTTGTTGACTAATGCAAAATCCTCTTCCACTTATTTTCATGAGATCTCATCTCTAGTGTTCCATCGAATCTCTTCTTACACCAAGCTGAACCACAAACACTCCCATTATGGTAGATTCTCTCTCCCATTTAATGATTCCTTGTAGTTGTGCCATCTCTTGGGAAGGCCTAGAAGTTCTAGGCTCACCATATCGTCTTCAGCAACTATAACACTGACATTTACAAGCTCATCCCGACATTGGGTGAACTTGGTCAAGTAGTTTGGTATTGTGTCGCCCTTCTCCATCTTGATTTTTCTGAACTTGTCCTTAAGTGCCAACTTCCTGTGGTCACTATTGTTTTGAAACAAGTTTTTCAAAGCCTTCCACTTCGCATATGGACTCTCCTTACAGTGGAGGTTTGAGACAATATGATATCAAACTCCTTCTAGGATAATCCTTCTCGCCTTTGCAACACATTTTCTCCACTCTGTCAGATCCTGAGCAACAGTTGCTGGAGGCTTAGGAATATATTTATCTATGAATTCCTTAAGCCTATTGTCTTCCAACACTGCCTCCATCATGTCCTTCCAAGCAATATAGTTCGAACTACTATCAAGGGAATATTCGAGTCTCAATTAGTAGAATGACATCCTATTGGCTCTGAAGTATGATACTACAAATTCGATTTCTCCTGCAAAAGAGAAACTCGTATTCTCCTCTTCTATAGTGATTTCACCTCTGATACCATGTAGAAATTCATTTTAGATTCAAACTGCTAATTGTAATATTCTAAAACAATAAAATTGAATCTACTCTACTCATTAGCGAAAACAATTTAGTGATCGTGAAATCACGAAGCATATAAGAGAAATAATTCAATCACACATAACACGATGATTTCCTCGAGAAAGCCACAGCTACAAACCCCTGTTATCTGTATATTGCATTAGTCAAAAATATGAGAAGATTACAATGCTTTTTTCAAGCTAGAGCAACCTCTGCACTATCTCACTGCTTCCTTGACAAGCTCAAACCAATATTTAGCCAATTTCTTGCTTTCCCAAGTCCCTATTTCCTTGCATTGTTCCTCAAGGAATTAGCCCCTATTTAATTGGGAAATTCCTCAATTATGAATTGTGCAATCCTCATATGCCTTCTATTACTGCATGCACTATCTATTTAATTTAGATGGTTTTACAACTGATAATACACTATCCCTGAACTCCAATCTCAACTGGATCTTTCTCAAATCTGACATGCATAAGTTAATTATTAGTGAATCTTCAATTTACTAGTTGATCACTGTAGGCAGCACCACATTTCACTTTAGGAAGCACCACATTGCACTTCAAGTAGCAACCCACTGTACTTCACGCAACACCACATTACTAGACCTCCCACTAATTCCTCCATCAGTTGAAACTAGTTTAATTGACTTTGACTCAGTTAGACTGAATTAATTAATTAGAACTCAAAATAAACTCAACTAGTTCTCCTAATTGTACGAGACACTCTACATGACTCTAGTTAGACCCTCAACTCAAATTAGCTAGGCCAACTAATTCAAATTAACTTAGTTAACTATTACAAGTTGTCATGAGATGTGGAATTACAATTTTATTCCCAATTTAATTCAAGGACAAAATTAAATCAGGATCTTTCTTGATGTTATTTTTAACATTTCTTGTTGCTATTTTCAACAACTTTTCCTGTTGGCATCTTCAAAATTCCTCCTTAATGTTTGTGATTTAGCTATAGCCACACCTTCATATGTGTTCTTTAATATATCCCATGCTTCTTTGGATGATACTACATCACTTATTCTTGGAAATATAGATTCTTCAACAACACTTCCTATAAGCGAAAGGGCTTAATTATCTTTCTTAATAAGTTCCTTAAGATATTTATTTTCACCATCACTTAATTCTTTGAATCCATTAGGATACGACATCGTGTATCCATCAGTGACAAGTTCCATAAATCTTTAGTGATGAATATAGGTTGCATGTGTTTTCTCCAATAAAAATAGCTTGTGCCAACAAATTTAGGCAACACAATAGTGTTTGTTTCCATGAGGAGAGTAAGAGGGAGACAAAGAGATAAAATGCATAAAAGAACACAATGTGTCCCACTTCGAACTATGACAAGAACCAATGTCCCCCAAAAATGGGACTCAACCATGTAACACACCTCCCTAGGCTCAGGAATATCTTTTTATTATATTTTTTTAACTAATAATATATTTAATCAATCAACAACACAAACATGAATTTGCCTTTGACCATTCAGGTTGTTTCAAGTACAAATGCATAACATTCCATGAAAAGGAACTCAATGTGTAATCACGATGGTGAACACCATTTGAGATGCAACCCAATAGCTCTTATAAATTGCATTTCATTGCTGACCACAAAAATATCCTGACTACTAATTATCTATCTAAGAATACACGTAGATTTCGACTTTATCTCCTCATCTCTAGAGGGTTGGAACTTGGAAGCTAGTCCTTACAGTACATCCATATAACTTGTTTACTTTTCACATCTTCTATCTTTCTTCTACAACACCCAACCACTAGAGTTTTAGCTCTCAGACACACCAAGAAACCCTATTTCTAATTTTGTTTTGTTGTTGTTTACAGGAAACCCTATTTTTAATTATATTTTGTTGTTGTGTAAACACTGGAGCAGAGAGGTGAAATTGTTACAACTGATCTTTTTAAATTGAAATACACACAAGTGCATAGGCAAGGAGAACCAATTGTAAATATCAAAATGGTTCATTTTTTGTTCTCAAAATACTCCCGAGGTGTTTTGAGATTCCTTAGAATAAGCAAGAATCGATCAACATGCTATGGGAGAGTTATAGAGACAATCATAAATTACTCTCAAGAGACGTTTTCTTACTCATAAACCATATATCCCATGAGAGTCATGTTCCTAATAATTAAATCTATGCTTGATGACCCAATGCAATGTCAAATCTTGGAACACTTCCAAAATTTAAATCAGACCAATGAAAAGCATTATTCGAGTCTTAACAGTAACTAAAACAAGTGTAGAATTAGCTCCAAATGATATGAAGATTAATACCGACTCCATACCTATGGAAGTAAGGCCAATGCCAAAATATGATTTGCTTCTTGTTGGTTTAATCCAACATGACAAACCTTTCTAGAGAATATTTCATTCTTGGATAGGCAAAAATAATGATATTCCCAAAATATTTCTCATCCAACACTCCAAGCCTCAAATGTGTAGACATCATGACATATTTGTTGTTGGCGAGCCACATTTCGATCTCTTTTATTACTATTTTTTTTTAACATAGTCGATTGCTGTATTATATTTCAAAAAAAAGAGGAGGAGGCTGATCCCCTGAGGTACATAATGAAATGCCATGAAGTGCTAGGAGAGAAGGAGTTACAGTAACAAAATCCTCCTTGTTCCTGCCTTTTAGGCTTTGAAGAAAAGATTGAACAGAAGTAAATCCTAACAAACTGGAGCAATAAAAAACAACATTTGCAAAACATAGTCAATCTATATTGATGTGGCTGATATGCCACGCTGTAGATTCTTCAGGCTTATCATCTTCTCCAGCTTGCTTGATGCTTGAAGTGCTTGTAGGCACTACATTTCTCTTTTCCATCATATATTTCAGTATTTCAATGGATTCTTCAGCGTGAGCACACCTGTTGGATAGCTGGTTGAACTGCTCATGCAATGAAGAAATTCTGTGCAGAAACAAATTAATATCAGCTTCGTATTTTTCATTGATAAGTCGGTTTTGGTTGTCAATCTTGGCTTCCATGATCTTCTGGTGGTTGTCAATCTTGGCGTCCAAGATCTTCTGGTGGGCTCTTAACTGCTCCAACTCAACTTGAAGATTGGCACAATGGAGGCAATCCTCGCTCCTCGCCATTGGTGCAGAAGAAGGTTGAGTCTGAAAGAGCTGAATGAACCAGGGAACGGGCGTGAGTCTTTTATTACTATTATTAGTATTGTTATTATTATTTATTTAGAACATCAACTACATCACACTCCTCATGCATACTAAGTTGTAAGGTGCACCAAGGATAATCTTGGTGCAATAAACATTGAGTTAGCACCATTCATTTCCAGTAAGATAACTTGAACATGTGAGACACAAAAGAACTTTCCATAGGTTCATCCCATCTATCTGGTAGCCCATTATTTTATTTAATGAGGCTAGTTTGTTTAAATTTGGTTTGATTTCTAGTCTACACCATGTTAACAAAAGAAATCCCTCTGACTCTGTAGGGTTACCCGCTAACATATTTTGGCCACATTCAATGTCCCATGACCATTTTATGTTCTAGATGATTTCCTAGATGATCTTTCCAATACATATATTATGATATGTTGGATCGTTTCCACTGCCTTCTTCCCATGGATTTTTCCTACAAATGATTCCCAACATGTTGACGTGGATCTTTCTCTGTTACAATTTGGCGTAGATCCTATCTACAAGAAATCCAAGATTGGTAATTCGTTATGGGCGTAATCTGGTTGTAATCAAAGCCAATGGAATATAATCAATTGAGTTGGATAATACAATTATTGTTTTGGTTGATTACATTTCTATGGCAAATTTTAGAACGTTTTTAGGGTGAAAATGAGTTATTTGATGGCTTAGGGTACATGGAACATTACTAACATCACCAGAACAAACTACTAGTAGAACATTGGCATTTGTAAGCAACATCCAAAAGGATAGATGTAGAATAAGTTGTTTCAGTCATTCAACCTAAGGTCCAATATTGAATCTAAGGATCCAACAAGAGACACGTCCTAGTCTGCGACGAACAAGTTAGCCCGTCTATGACTATATCAAGGTTTACATTTTTCTTTAGAAGGTGCAGTGTAAGTTGTGACTGTGGCTATTCCCTAAACATCACTCACGATAGAGTTACTTATGTTGCACAAAGCAAGCATTTACACTATCTAGGAAAATTAATACCTACAATGCCTATTGTGTGAAACAAGAGATCTCAGTGATGCTCCATACGTTGCAATAGACAAGAGTCTCCAATGGTGAGAAAGTATGAATGTACCAAGAAATAATCAAGAACTTATAGATTCTAAGTCCATGATAGTAGGTTCATTTATATATGGAATATTTCCAAGGCATATGAACTAGCCTTGTTTGCGTCGTTGTAACTATGGATCTTATTTCTGAAAAATGTTAACTAAATCATATCATCTTTTATGGAAGTATTGTTACATCTGTTGCACTCCCACGCTCCCCGGCATGGTGTAGGGGCCTTCACAATGTACATCCCAGGTACCAAGATATACATTTATCTATGTTGTTATTGGCTATGAAATTAGAGATGTTATTGGGTACTACATCGTAACTCGTGACTTTGGTGGGTTGCCACTTGACACTAGGCAAGTACTCAACCTCGCTTTCAACCCAATATTATTATCTAAAGGCTGCTCAAAATCAGTAATGTCTTTTTTGTGTAGTCAATCCTTTGTACTATGCAACATGAGGTGTATTTGATTCTTTGTACTATGCTCTTTCTCGATGTCATATCTACGAAGCAACATTAATTGAAAAATTCAAAATTAAATTTTGTATATTTTATTTTAATTGGAGTTTCGCTATGAATTAAATTAAAGGTTCTTATATTTGAAGTTTAGGGTTTATGCATTATACTTTATTTGGATTAATTTTCATATTTTTCATATTAATTTAAATTTAACTAAATTTATTTAATTTATTTATTTTTGTAAGTTTGACAGGACTACAAGTTCATCTTCATCATGTCCAATATATCACCCTGATCGGGGCGGGGAATTGAACCAGTGACTTCAAATCAAGGAGTGCCTTAACAAAGCACTTAATCACCGTCTATCCAAGACCCCGTGGACTAAATTGATCTAAATTTAATTCATATGAATACTTTTCATATTAATTTAATTTAAATCCATATATTTATTGTATAAATAATGAATTTAAATTTAAAATAATTATGAAATATTAATATTTAAATCAATATCGATTAATATTAATATGAATTTGATTTATTAATTTAAATTAATTTGATTATTTATGATTGTATAAATAATATGGCTTACAAAAATAATTTAGTAGAGTATTAATATTTAATATTTTATTCATATTCTATGAATAAAATTTAATTATATTATTACTATCAAAATAATTTACGCCAATTATTAATATTATGGTTGACCTCCATTATGGCATCACCCTCTCGCGTGACACTCCCGAACCCGCCTCCTCCAAACACACTGCTATGTAACTCTGCCTTCACATGTAATGCCTCCCCCTATATAACCCCTCCCCCATATAATACCTCTGTTCCTTATATATCAGATTGTAATTTTTACACGAGAACTCCATTTTATATGAAGTGAAAATTTTATACATTGGCAGCAGAAGTATTTTTTACAGTACACAGATTTTAAAATGCATTCATTGATATCTATTGTGGGAGTGGTTCTCACTAGCAAGGAGAACTATCCTGAATGGTCGTGGAAGATCAAACACACTCTCATTTTTTATGAGTTGTGGAAATGAGTGTGTGTTGGAGAAGGAGACAAAGAACCAGAAAAGCCTACCTTAGACAAGGAATTTGCCATTTGGGAAAATAAGAACAGCAAGACTTATGCCTTGATTGCAGCATCAATAAATGACGAGGTGAGTCACCATATTTCGCCATTTTCAATTGCTTTCAAAGCCTTACAAAAAGTTGAAGGAACTCTATGACTCATACTCTACACTTGAAGTTGTTAACCTCATGATTAAATTGTTTAGCCTTGAATTACAAAATCATGATCCTCTTGCTCTTGCATCAAGAGTAAAATCTATTATGCATGTTATCCCACTTACTCAAATTATCTTAAGTCATTACAATCAAATGGAAACCTCAAAGAAATTACCTTTGACTCCCTTGTGAATAAATTTGCAGAGAGAGAAAGATTTTGGGAAGAAGACAACTCCTTAGTCTTCTGAAGAGGTTATGTGTCTTGCACATAGAGAGAAGAATCTTGCTCAAGATTCTTCCAGAGGAAGAGGTGGTCGAAGAGGAAGAGGAAGAAGAAATTTCAGAGGCAGGGGGGTAGACACTCTCAAGGAGAAAAGTCAAATTTGCATTGCATACATTGCAATAGAGATGGATCACATGATGCATCCACATGCAAGTTGCCTTGGGACAGAATTGAGCAGGAAAGAAATCAACCCAAAGGTAAAACTAATGACAAAGAGAAAGGTAAAGCACCTGAATCCACTCACTATGTTGTGGCACATTGTAATATTGGAGTAAATGAAGACTTGTTTAATGATTCATTTGCTTCTTGTAAAAATGATTGGTTGCTTGATTCAGGAGCAACTTGCCACATGACTTTCAGAAGAGATTTTTTTGAAGAATTTACTGACAATGTTGATGGAGCATTATACTTTGCATACAAATCAATCAAGCCATCAGGGCTTGGCACAATCAGGCTTAAATTGCTTGGTCTTCCAGACTTTCTTTTGCATGATGTTTTATATCTCCCACAACTAAGGAGAAACTAGTTGTCGTTGGTCCACATCTGCCAGCAAGGACACTCCATTCATATGTTTGATGACAAGGTTGAGGTGAGAAAAGCATCAGATCACTCACTTGTCATGACAGGCATAGAAGAAGAAAGGCTTCTCAAGCTGCAAGGTACCTCTGCTCATGCACAAAATTTCTCATACAATTCTCATTATGATGAAGGTACATTTCCATCAAGTTTATTATGGCATGCTAGATTTGGACACTTGAACTATGACAACCTTCACTTGTTGAAGAAAAATGGTGTTACCGGTTTGCCTACAATTCCTAGGAAAATTAAGCAATGTGATGCTTGCATTCTAAGAAAGCATAGCAACAGTATTTTCATGATTCACATTCCAGAGCACATAGAAAACTTGAACTCGTTCATTCAGATTTATGTGGTTCAATGCTTATTCCTTCTGCAAATGGAAATAAATATATGATGACATTTATTGATGACTACAACAGAATGTGTTGGGTTTATTTATTGAAGAACAAATCTAATGCTTTTCAAACATTCAAGAACTTTCATACATGGATTGAAAATGATGCACAATCTCATATTGGCTCTAGGCACACTGATAATGGAAAAGAATACACTTCAAATGAATTTGAAAACTATCTTCGCCAACACGGAATCAAACATCAAACAATTGTGCCTTATAATCCCCAACAGAACAGAGTAGCTGAAAGAATGAATAAGACAATCTTAAATATGGTGCGCTCCATGATGTTTTTCAAGAATGTCATATTGAGGTTTTGGGTTGTTCTATGTGTTGTATATGTAAAGAATAGATGTCCATCTAATACTATTAGAAACAAGACTCATGAAATGTGGTATGGCCACATTCCTTTGGTAAAGCATCTCAGGGTCTTTGGTTCCACCTGTTATGCCTTGATACCAAAGGTACATAGAAACAAACTTGGTGCAAGGAGTCGTAAGTGTATCTTTTTGGGGTATTCAAACACCTCCAAAGCATACCATCTCTATGATGAAGTTAATAAAAAGTTTGTTGTATCTAGAGATGTAATCTTTCTTGAATCTCCCAAAGCTGACAATGTTGTTGAGCGACAACTTAATGGCTTGGATAGATTCGCAAATGCAAAATCATTTCAAGAATTTGATAATCAGATTCCACATCTTGAAGGGGGGATTCCTATACTGGATCAATCAGTGGAACCTTCTTCTGAAGCACTCTCTCCCCCACATGAAACTCCAACCACTGATGACACTTTGACTAATGTGATTGATAGAATTGGGAGACTCAATCTTGATTCAGTTCCAACTCAATCAACTGAGCAGCTTGGACCATCTCAGAAAGGTCCCCCAAAGTGGCTGACGAAGACACTTGAAAGTGTTCATCCTGATGAGGTTGGAAAGACAGGAACAAGAAATTCAACAAGGAAAAATGGAGGTGATGTAGATGATTCTGATTCACCTGTTGATATGGATGTTTCTTATGATTGTGAACTGAATTTGTCTACAGATTTTGAACAAACTTCCTTCAAAGAAGCCGCTTCTCATGATGAATGGAAATAAGTGATGAAAAATGAGTATGATGCCTTAATAAAGAATGGCACTTGGAAGCTGGTTGATCCTCCATTGGGAAACAAACCAATTGGCTGCAAGTGGGTCTACAAGAACAAGTATAAAGTTTATGGCTCACTTGACAAGCACAAAGTCAAGCTTGTGGCAAAAGGTTTTGCACAGAAGGAAGGGGTCAATTATGAGGAGACTTTTTCCCCCACAACAAAATGGGCTACCATCCGGACACTCTTTGCCCTAGCAGCTCAGAACAGTTGAAAAGTCCATCAAATGGATGTAAAAACTGCTTTCTTGAATGGAGATCTAAAAGAGAATGTTTTATGTCCGAGCTTGAAGGATTTGCTATGAAAAGACATGAACATAAAGTATGCAAACTTGTGAAATCCTTGTATGGCCTAAAGCAAGCACCGCAAGCCTGGTATGAAAAATTAACTGAGCATCTTCTGAAACTCAATTTCAAACATTATGATCTTGATGATGCAACTTTTTTTGTCAAGAAAGTTGGCAAAACAATTGTATATCTTGTGGTATGATCCGGATTTAAACAGGAACGCAACAAAATACAGAGATAACCATATACACAAAGATGCAGCGGAAATAATACTTCATTTCATTAATGTAAAATACTGAAATATGCTTACAAACATAAATGGAAATAAACCAGCTAGGGCGATGGTAGCTTATCTCTGAGAAGAGATGTGGCGGCTACATGCCTTTGAACTGTGTTACAATGAGGCTTGAAGGCCTATTTATTGTTTAGAAACAATGGAAAACCCTAAACATCCAAAAACCTAACCCTAGAAGATGAAACGCCAAATTGTGGGCCCCATTCGGGTAAATTGGTACATCAACTTCCCAGGGTCATAAATTTGGCATACGATCTCCGTTTGATGTGCACAATATCTCGTTAGAAAGATCTATCCGAGAGCTACAACTTTGGGAAGAGCAACATCAATCCACGGACCCATGTTGCTCCTATTTTTCCCAAAAAACGTCGTTTAGGGCCTCAAAACGGCTTCGAAAGTTCAGGACCCGAAAAACTGCTAAAAATAGTAAATTGTGCTACAATTAAGGAAACTGAAAAGCTGAAAGAAACAATGGTGGGGGTCCAAGTGGACTTGGAAGGTGGCCACCAATATCCACTTGGATCATTCCTCCCCCCTTAGGAAGCAATGGTCCCAATTGCGTTGAGTTCCTCTATGAGATGAGGAAACTCCTGCTGAACTTGGTCCCTAGTGAGCCACTTGCCCTGGTGAAGGAGTTGGCCTGCTTTGACAACTCGATACAATTGGATATTCTGTTGGCAAGTGTGCTTCATCTGTGTGTCCATGATCCAATCAATTGCAGCTTGTTCCATGCAATCTAGATTTAACTCTGTGGGTGTGTGTTGTTCTGCAATGTCGGATGTGTCTAGTAATGGTAGAAAGTATGGCCGAAGGCGGTCCACATTGAACACTGGGCGCAGGCCAAGGAATGGGGGAATGTTGAGCTCAAATGCATTGCCTCCCATAGCGTTGGTAATGGTGTAAGGATCATATCGGAGTGGTCTGAGTTTCTGATAGGCTCTAGTAAGGCGTTCCTTTTGCAAATGCAACCAGACTTTGTCGCCCACCTAAAACTTGTGTGGCACATGATGTTGATCATGTCGTTGTTTGTACTTGGCATTTGATTTCTCCAGAATGTCATGGACCTGCTGGCGAATATGTTGGATGTGATCAATGAAGTTGTTTGCCTTATCTGTTTCGGACTGGACATGAGCCAAATCTACGTGAGTAGCTGCAACTAGCATGGCCACATCAATGGGACATAGTGGCTGGAATACCAAGCCCACCTAAAAAGGGTTGTGGCCAGTCGAGTTGTGGAGAGCCCGGTTGTAGCTGTGTTGAACATAGGGGAGGCTCTCGTCCCATGTGTGTGGATGCTTTGAGTTGTACATGCGCAAAATGTGTACGATCATCTTGTTGACAACCTCTGTCTGGCCATCAGTTTGAGGATGGAAGGCTGTGGACTTAGTGAGTTTGGTGTCGAGCATCGACCAGAAACTGGACCAAAATTTACTGAGGAACCTGCTATCCCAATCTGAGATGATAGACTTTGGGATCCCAAAGTGTACCCACACTCCTTCAAAGAAGAGTTTAGCAGTGGCTTCTGTTGTGATATTCTTCTTACAGGCGGCCATAATGGCCATCTTCAAGAACCTGTCGATGACCACAAAAACACAGTGGTTTCCATGCTAGTGGAAGGAAGACCTGACATGTAATCCATGGAGATGGATTCCCAAGGTCGACTAGGGGTAGGCAGTGGGGTATAGAGGCCTTGCTTCTTGATGGTTGGTTTGGCAATGGCGTAGGCAGTGCATGATCTGATGTACATCCTAACATCATGTCGAAGATTCAGCCAATAGAAATACTTCTGCAGTACTGCCATTGTTTTCTCGACCCCGAAATGTCCAGCAGCCTGATTGTAGTGTGCTTCCCAAATCATCTTGGCACGCTCGCTTGAAGGAACACAAAGGTGACCCAGGTGGCATAACAAGGCATCCTGGAGGTGAAAATTTGGAACATGCTGACCCTCCAAGAGTGTCTAGTATGTGTGGCTGAATTCTAGGTCGCTTTTGTAGAGAAGTGGCCAATCAGAAGTCTCGTGCCCACAAGAGTTGAGCACAGTGGTTAACGCCATGATCGGTGGTCAACTAAGGCAATCTGCAACATTATTGGTGCTACCCTTCTTATACTTGATATTCAAATGGAATTGTTGCAGGTATGTGGACCACTTTTGATGGCGATCATTCTACAATTTCCCTTGGGTCTATATGAACTGCAGGGGTCGGTGGTCTGTGTGGATGACCATTTACTTCCCCAAAATGTAATGCTTCCATTGTCGGCAGGCCTGCACAATGGAATACATCTCTTTGTCATAAGTGGGATACTTTCAGACTGTGTCTGAAAGTGTCTCACTGTGATATACCACTGGATGCCCGTATTAAGTAAGCACTACCCCAATAGCATAGTCAGAGGCATCTGTCTCAACCTCAAAGGGTTGTTGCAAGTCTGGTAATGCGAGCACGAGTGTCGTGCAGAGGCAATCTTTCAACTCTGTGAATTCCCTCTATTGAGATTCAGACCAAAAGAATTTTTCTTTCGCTCCTCCCTTAGTGACTTGACTCAAGGGCCAAGTGATATGAGAAAATCCCAACACGAACTTGCAGTAGAAGTTG
Source organism: Pinus tabuliformis (assembly GCA_031772625.1). Taxonomy (NCBI): domain Eukaryota; kingdom Viridiplantae; phylum Streptophyta; class Pinopsida; order Pinales; family Pinaceae; genus Pinus; species Pinus tabuliformis. The sequence continues at coordinate 1,410,061,733 of CM062816.1, read as the reverse complement.
GCAAGACCTAGAAAGTTGCGGAGCTCTGTAAGAGTGGTTGGAAATGGCCAATCTCTAATGACTTGGATCTTGGATGGATCCACATGCACCCCCTGTTCATCAATAATGTATCCTAGATACTGAACCTGGGTCATGCCAAAAGTGCATTTCTCCAAATTGGTACATAACTTGTGTTGCTGCAGTGTTTGGAGAACCTGCCAGATGTGGTGGAGGTGCTCTTCCCAACTCTGGCTGAAGATCAGGATGTCATCCAAGTATACTGCTACAAATGAGTTGGTGAATGACCACAAGATCTCATCCATTAGCCTCATGAAGGTTGTAGGAGCATTCGTCAATCTGAAAGGCATCACCAACCATTTGAACAAGCCCTCCTTGGCTTTGAATGCAGTCTTCCACACATCGGAGGGTTCGATTGGTACCTGGTGATATCCTGACTTCAAATAGATCTTGTTGAAATATTTTGCCCCCTTCAGTTGGTCCAAGAGGTCATCAATCCATGGGATCGGTTACCTATTATGAACTGTGATCTTGTTCAGCACCCTATAGTCAATACAGAGTCTCCAAGTCCCATCCTTCTTTTGTACCAACACGATTGGGCTCCCACAGGGAGATGAACTTAGACGGAGGTGACCTCTCTGCAATAGCTCCTGAATCTGCCTCTTGATTTCATCATTCTCCATAATGGAGCGCCGATAGATTGGTCCATTGGGTAACGGTGCACCTGGGGTCAGATCGATGGAGTGCTTGACCTGACAGTGCAGAGGAACCCATGCGGGAGAGGTGAAGATGTCCTCGTACTCCTCCACAACCTTGTCCGTCTGTAGTTGTCATGCGGAGGGGCCCTGTCTAGAGGTCGTGGCCACCGTCTTATTCTTTCCTTGAGGGCGTATCATCAGGAAAACAAATTCCCCAGTTTTGGAAATAAGCTTACTGCATTGTTTTGCAGTAATCAAAGAGATGGTAGTAGGCAATGCTACCTTTAGTATCCTGTACAACTTAGTTCCCAAAGTAACAATAACAGCACGGGGCCTAGATTCATACACAGCATGTCGCTTCCACAAGTATGGTTGTCCTAGTAATACATCACAAACTTCAAGGGGAGCAATGTCACACAATAGCTCACATATGAAGGGCTTGATGTTGTATGGAAGGAGACACTGTTGGCTCACGCGAAGATCCTATCCTTGGTGAAGCCACCCGATGGTGTACAGTTGTGGATGTGCTGTGGTTGGTAAGCCCAGCCGCTTCACGGCCTCTGTTGAAATGAGGTTCTTTTGGCTCCCACTGTCGATAATGAACTGTAGCAGGGAGCCCTTTACCCACATCTGGGAGTGGAAGAGACGCTCCTCCTCCTCTGGATCTTCGGGTTCCTCCTTCTGGATCTTCGTGGTGGAAATGGTGGCGTTGGGTTTAGAATCGATAATCCGCTTTCCTTTGTCATTCCCCTTGTTGGGTTTTGACTCGGAGTCGGAACCTACATCCGATTATGAAACCTTTAGCTTAGCCACCAGTGACTGCTTGGCCCAACACTCACTTGTGTTGTGAGTGGAGCTCTTATGGAACTCACACCACTTTCCCGTGTCCTTTTTCGGCTTCACGGCACTGTTCTTTGCTTGCAGCTTTGGCAGGTTGTCTTGGGTTGCCCTGCCTTGGCTTTGTCCTTTGTTCTACGATTTGAGGGCACCTTTCCCTTGCTTCGGATTTGCAGATCCAAAGTCTCGTTTCTTCTGTCTAAACTTTTGCTCGACCCTGACGGCATATCGGTATGCAGTGCCGAGTGAGCAGATGTTCAGGAATTCTATTTCTTCCTCGATGTACTTGTGCAGGCAGCCGCGGTATTTGAGTACCAAATGCTGCTCTGAATCCTTGATACCCAACTTTGTGCGAAGGGTATAGAAAATATTGGTGAACTCCAGCACGTCTTGGTCCCTTCCCTATCGCAGCGTGGTCCACTTTATGTATTGATCCTCATAGCTTCCGACAGGGTAGTACTGCTCCTTGATGGCATCCCAGAATGAATTCCAAGTGGGTGCGGCTGAAAATAGTGAACCTGTACTTTCATCCTTATGCTCGCAGTAGGTTTCCCACCAGTCCTTGACATGGGGGGCTGCTTTGAGAAGAGTGAAAATAATCTTTTCCCAACTGGAAAAATCACGAACAGAAAAATAACCCTCTAGCATATTTAACCATTTATCAACGACATCTGCGTCTATCTGACCCTCAAATATGGGGATTTCAAAATTAACTTGTACCTTAAACAGTGTGGTGTTTCCAGAGTAGTTGTTGGAAGCCGATGCGTCGCCCCTGGGTAGCCGCTGAAGGATTTGGGCAAAGTTGTCCATCATCGCGTTCCTTTGTCGCTCGAGGGCTTCTTCGAGCAAGATTTTGATAGGATCTCCTGCCCCCTCGTCTTTCTTTTCATCTGACATGGGAGGCCGTCGGGATTTGCGAGGCTGGTCTTGCAAAGGTTCGACCAGTTCAAGCCCTAACTCCTTATATCCCGACCTCGTTGGGGACATGCAAAGAAAAACAGAGAAAAAAACAGACCGCTCTGATACCACTGATACAGATTTAAACAGGAACGCAACAAAATACAGAGATAACCATATACACAAAGATGTAGCGGAAATAATACTTCATTTCATTAATATAAAATACTGAAATATGCTTACAAACAGACATGGAAATAAACCAGATAGGGCGATGGTAGCTTATCTCTGAGAAGAGATGTGGCAACTACATGCCTCTGAACTGTGTTACAATGAGGCTCGAAGGCCTATTTATTGTTGAGAAACAATGGAAAACCCTAAACATCCAAAAACCTAACCCTAGAAGATGAAACGCCAAACTGTGGGCCCTGTTTGGGTAAATTGGTACATCAACTTCCCGGGGTCGTAACTTTGGCATACGATCTTTGTTTGACGCGCACAGTATCTCATTAGAAATATCTATCTGAGAACTACAACTTTGGGAAGAGCAACATCGATCCATGGACCCATGTTGCTCCTAGTTTTCCCAAAAAATGTCGCTTACGGCCTCAAAACGGCTCCGGAAGTTCAGGACCTGAAAAACTGCTAAAAATAGTAAACTGTGCTACAATTAAGGAAACTGAAAAGCTGAAAGAAACAATGGTGGGGTCCAAGTGGACTTGGCAGGTGGCCACCAATATCCACCTGGATCATGGTATATGTAGATGATCTTTTGATGACAGGGAACAATGAGAGCTACATTGCATCCATAAAGAAGGAATTGAGGAAAGGTTTTGAAATGACTGATTTGGGCTATGTTCATTACTATCTTGGTATTGAAGTAACTCAACATCCAAAGTCTATATTCCTTTCTCAAAAGATGTACATTGGAGATTTGTTGAACAGGTTTGGCATGGCTGAATGCAATCCTCTAACTACTCCAATGGAACAAAACTTAAAGCTCACATCCATTGAAGCAAAAGTATTTGAGGATGCAACAATGTATAGATAGCTTGTAGGAAGTCTCAACTACTTGACTACTACTAGACCAGACATTTTTTTTGTTGTTGGAATCCTCTCCATGTTTATGCAAAAGCTTTGTGAGGGACATTGGCCTGCTGCAAAAAGAGTTCTAAAGTACTTGAAGGGAACTCAAGACTTTGGACTCAAGTATACACAGGTGGGTGACTTCAACTTGATTGGATACTCTGATTCAGAATTCGATGGAGACAAAGAAACTGGGGTATCTACTTCTGGTTATGCTAAGAGTCTTGGATCAGGAGCTATCTCTTGGAGATCACGCAAACAATCAGTTCTACCAGATTCCACAACAAAGGCAGAATATGTGGCAGCAGCTGAGGCAACAAAAGAAATTGTGTGGCTCAGGAAAATCTTGGAAGATTTGCACGTAAAACAAGTACATTAGACTCCACTCATGATTGACAACACCTCTGCAATAAATTTGGCCAAGAACCCAAAGTTCCATGATTGAACGAAGCACATCAATACAAAATACCATCTGATTCGACATCATGTTGAGGCCAAGACAGTCCATCTACGCCATTGTTCCACTAATGAGCAGATTACAAACATCTTCATCAAAGCGCTTGGAAGAGAAAAGCTTGAAAGGTTCAGAACGATGCTTGGACTCACCAACATCCCTTCAGATTAAGGGGGGAATGTTGACAGCTAATCATGGGGATTGGGTGAACAGTTGTAAATAGTGTAAATAATAAATAATGGAAAAGGAAGAGTCATCGGGAGATGAAACCCAAGGGTCACTCCCTCATGTATATAACTATGAACAATCTAAATGAATAAACAAATTTCATTTGAGGAGTTACCTCCTAGCCTGACAGAAATTATGATCTATTTTTCAATCTTTGGTTCAAGTGCCTATGACTCTTGAGATTGATTTTTTTGGCTATTTACTTTAAAATCTCAATTCATACATACCTTTACATCAGCGGGGTAGTGAGGAGACAATTAAATAACCCTTAACTTTAGCTATGCCACTAAATTTTTATGAAATTGAATTTATAACAAAGCTAACCTTACAATAAAGGAGGTAAAGTGTTGTAATATCAACAAGGACAACTCTCAAAAAAGACATATATATTGACATGAGCTCCCTTATATTTTATTAATCCTTCACAACTACCAATTTGTTTCTTTTGCAGTCGTCTGACATTCCACAACTTGCATATTTGTTTATTAGATGTACGTTGAGACATATTGACTTGCATATTTTTTCTTGTTAGCATCCTTCAACCAAAAAGATTTGATTATCGATGGCCCTACACTTTCACTACGTAATTATTTTCTTATGAACCACATTTCAACATCTACTTATTTATTATTAATGTGTCCAATTCTTTTTATCTAATTTAACTATATTGAAATTAAGTAACAAAAATTATAATAAATTTTAACGCCAACATACCATTATGTATTATCCCTATCATTTCCATATATACCTAAAATGTCAACTATGTCAGAGTTGAAGTAATACATTCTAGTGACCTCTCTTTGACATAAAAGAGAAGCACTTATATACTTGTAACAATTTCACAAATAAAAATAGTATGTGGGGCACGTGAGAATCAAAAGCTCTTTATAAGAATAAAGTGAGTTGAAGGTCAACTAACTAAACCTAAGACTCTTAACACCTCCGGGGCCACTGCCATTTAAAACATTATACGATTTAATGAATTTTCTGCCTCAAAACTTATTAAGATTTTCCCTCATCTTATGAAGGTCTTCTCAATATCCTCGATCAACTTGTGATATTGAGAAGCTTAATTGGTTTTATACATATTGGTAATAGAAAAATATTATATATTTTTGTTATTTTGGAAAGTTTAATTAGTATTTATATTGAAATGTTTAATTAGTATTTATATTGAAATTTTTTAATTAGTATATATAAATATTGGTATTAGAAAAATATTATATATTTTTATAATTTATTTTAAAATAAATATTTTAATTAGCATTTATATTGAAAAATTTAATTAGTATTTATAAACATTGGTATTAGAAAAATATTATATATTTTTATAATTTATTTTAACATAAATATTTTAATTAACATTTATATTGAAAAATTTAATTAGTACCTATAAATATTGGGATTAGAAAAATATTATATATTTTTATAATTTATTTTAAAAACATAAAGTAATATTATAATATTTAAAAAATTAATTACTAATTTTGCATATTGAGTTTAATGTTAGTTTATTAATTTTTTTAAAGGCATAAAAAAATATTTGTTTGTTTTTATAATTAAAAAGATGGAAGAGATTTTTTTTTAAATTAATAATTTTAGATATTATTTTAAATATTGTTATTATAAAATTGAAACCTAATTGTATAAGTAATTTATAAAGTTGTTTTTTTTTAAAGTGAATTTTTATTTTAAGTTTGTGAGAGTTTATTTTTATTTTAACTATACGACTTTTTTTGTATTTTTTTTGTTTTTTTTATTTGTTTGTGTTTTTTTTACCAAAGGAAAAAAACAATAGTTATTATTAGTAATATAAAAACCTGTACATGATATCAAAATGTAGTCTTCAACATAGTCCATCAACTAAATATCATATGCATCTAAATGTAAGTAAGCAAATGCATAATAGATATAACCATCAAAACAAACCACTGCATCAATATGAAAATGCCTCATGCAGTCATGCCTCATGATCTAACATGGGAGGAGCAAGCCTCCAGGGTCGATGCACATCAATAAAACTCTAAGTCCCTCACTAATTAAGCCAAGCCCAAATTAGAAGTACTTACCGCGCATGGGTAAGTAAACTGATAATCATAAGAACAAAAACCATAAGCAAGCGTGATGTCCACAAAGTCTAGATTGTGTTTGTGCGACCAGAAGACCTCAACCAGGAAGTGGCATAGGCCCAACTTCCATGGTGGAATCGCTTATCCCAATGTGATATGCAAGCAACCCTCCAAGTCCGAGATGCATAACTTTGACATGTCATTTGCAATAGTGTTGAATTCACAATGGATATACTGAAAATATATGTTTTGAAAGGATCTTTTAAGGTAATCAATGTTCCTGAGCCAACTCTGTAAATGTGGATGAGAAATATAGGATAATTCCAACACATGATTGATTAGTACTTGTGATTCCCCATAGATATGGAGGCTTGGCATGTCCAGGAATCTGACAAACCATAATAACCCCCAGAGTGCAATGGTTTCAGCTCTCATATTGGTGCCCTTCCCCTGGGACCAATGGATCTTATATTATAGTTCATGGTTGATGTGAATCCAAACCCCACATCAACATGTTCCTCCTTGTTCTGCCCCATCAAAATACCCAGCAGGGAAGGAAATATGTGGGGCAATTCTTCTATATATGATGTCATTATCCACTGCAGTTGTCTACATCAAGGGCCTCAACCAGGAAACAATATTGTTGGTAATATTTATGGGTCTCTGTCTCCACCATAACAAGCAAGCATCAATAGAGTCATGTGCCATGTTCATGAAAGAAAATAGGCAAGAGATCCTAGACCATACATGTTGTGCAACTGGGCAGGTCAGTAGAATGTGTAGATTGTTCTCCTCCATCAATTTGCATAAAACACTTGCCCAGATCCTTTTATGCCTCTTTTCCGCAAATTTTTCCAAGTCAGAGTCTTATTTTTCCATGTCAGCCATGTGTATAATATATTTTTATATGAGACTTGTACCTTCTAGTACTTGTTGAACCAACATAGACTTTGGGTGTTATGTTCGCTGCTACATATGTATAGGTATGTGTCAGCGATATAAATAGATCCTTGGTGTGTGTGTATGTCCCATGTGATCCGATCCCTTTCATTAGCTTTTCATATGCCCGATCTTCATAGTGCATTGATCAGTCTATCCCAACTCCCAGCAACTTCCCCATTCAGTCCAATCTCCTCTGCCCTTTTCCATATTGGGGTGATACCATCCCATGTTTTGATCACCTATGCAAGGTAGAAAATGCTCCTTGAATTTAGACCGTGATTTAATGCTTTTGTGTAATTTAATTCAATCTCGGTGCCCAAGATACGATATCTGCTAATAATGATGTCCTTCCTTATGCCAAAGGTCCAGCAGGCTTGCATCATGAACCAAACCTTGATCTTGTTAAAGTTGTTCCAGATGGTGGATCCTTTTGATCTTCCAATTTGGCCATCCGTCATCCAGTGTCCAATCTTTATGCCATTTAAGTATTTTGATCTAATAATGTCGCCCCACAGACACTTCCCAAATAAACCCCTCCATAATGATTTAATTAGGAATGCCCACCCAAAGAACTTAAGGTTCAAAATCCCCCATCCTCCAAAACGCTTGGGAATGGAGAGCTTTTCTAATTTAATGAGATGGAATTTGAAACTTTTACCAGAGCCAGCCCATATAAACTTTTCCATAATACCATTTATTTTCCTAATAATCATGGTAGACAGACATAAGAGATATGCCCAGTATATTGCTAATTGTTTTAGGACCGACTGAGTGAGGGTGACCCTGCCTCCAAGTGTAAGATATCGATGTTCCTGCCTAGTAATATTTTTGTGAAATGTATCAGCTATCCACATCTAGTCACTGACTCTATAATCATTTGGCTTAATGTTGAAACCCAAGTATTTTAAACCAGAGTAGATTGGTTGTGTTTCCACCCCAAAAATATTTGCTATAAATTCTATGTCCTTCTGTTGTCCCTCTACAAATAATAACAATGATTTATCTTTATTAATAATGAGACCGGATGCACTACCAAACCTGTAGAAGATGTGTTGGAGCACAGTCCACTTCATCCTGGATAGCATACCAAAAAGCAGAATGTCGTCCACGAAAAAGCTGTGTGAGACCTGAATGTCACGACCCACTGTGAGTCAGTGAAATTTATCCTCTAAACAGGCAGTTTTATTTTATGACTGAGGTCGTCCATGATTAGGATAAATAACAAAGGTGATAGTGAGCATCCCTGGTGGAATCCTCTACCAACACCAAAGAACTTAGTAGGATATCCATTTATTATAATTGCATATTGAACAAATAAAAAACATGCCATTATCCATTCAATGTTATGCATTTCCAATCCAATCCTATGTAGAATGATGTGGAGGAAGGTCTAGTCTACACAGTCATATGTTTTTTGTAGATCCACCCTCATGACAACAAATTTAAATTTCTTAGTGTGAATTGAATGAAGGCATTCCTGTGTTCTGGTAACAACATCATGGATTAGTCTGTCTTGTAGAAAACCATATTGCTCCGAAGTAATGTTGCTCGACATTGTAGACTTAATTCTAAGTGCAATGATCTTAGAAATAAGTTTATATACCAGATTACAAAGTGAAATAGGTATGTAGTATGTGAAGGATCCCACTTTATTGTCTTTTGGGATAAGTTTTATGAATGTGGAGTTGATATTCTCGAAATATGTCCTCTAATCCTAGATTCTTCAACCATCTGTACCAATTCGAGTCCGATTAGATCAAGAAAATGAAAGAAGAATTTGACTGTCCATCCATCTGGTCCAAGGCATTTATCTTTCACAAATGATTTTAGGACCGAGTGCACTTCCTCCAGATTTACCAACTTATATAGTTCCTCATTTTTTGTCTGGTCGAACATGGTAGGATAGGATTCAAACCCCTAAATTTTATCCTCAAGTGGTGATCCTCCTTGTGCCCTATATGCCTCTTAAAAAATATAATTGTCGCCATTCGAATCTATGAGAAAATATGCAACTTGTTACCATGTGAGTCTCTTATGCTCCATATGGTGTTGACATTCCTCCTATAATTAGCATACTTGTGGAAAAAATTGGTATTCCTATCCCCCTCTTTCAGCCATATTGCCCTACTTTTTAATCACCATGTGACCTCTTGAATATGTATTATCCTTTGTTTCTTTTCCCCCATCTCCTTAATGTTAATGAGATCCTGAGAAGGATTCCCAACATCCAAGATCCTACCAAGTTTTTCCAACTCATGTTTGATTTCAATTAATTCCTTTATCACATTCATTTTCCTCTTGCGTACCCATTTTCTTACTTCTGATTTTAAATCATGTAATTTTCCCTGTATGGCCTACATTGGAGAATAGTCTACAGTCTTGTAATGTATCCATAAATCCCTAATCAGAGTATTGAATTCTGGATCCTCTAGCCAAATACAATTGAACTTGAAAGGCATGCCAAGCCACATCTCAACTCTCCTCCATAGTAGTGTGATAGGCAGGTGATTTGATATATACGACTTCAGGACCTCAGATTGTAGGAACCCCATTCTCTCAATCAGGTCTTCATGAACCAAGTATCGATCAAGCCGCTTGGAAATATGTTGTGTACCCGTTCTTCCATTGTGCCAGGTGGGCACAGTTTTGTGAGGCCAAATATTTATTAGATTGTTATCACTGAAAGTGACTTTAAGTCTGTCCAAAAGTGGATCCCTCTTTCGAACAGAACCCCAACATTCATCCATTGTTATATTGGCTTTAAAATCACCCGCCACAATGAGAGATCAAATTTTTAGCATGTCTGAAGATTATAATATGTCCCAGAATTTTTCTTTATCCCTATATGGAGCATATAAATTAAGTATGCGGAGACGACCAGCCAGTCCCCTAAGTCTTCCAGTGAGTAACATACCAGCAAAACATTTGTAAGCTCGGAAAGCCACCCATCATGGATTCCATAGTGCCGCCAATCTACCAGAAAGACCCTAAGAGTCCACAACCACCATGTGCCAGTCCGGGAGCATTTCTCTAAAGTAAACAATTACTCGGTAAACAATTGTGATGGATTCCTGAAGAAGTATGATATGGGGATAGATGAAAAGAGTTCTATGAGGGAGAGGAATTTTTGCAAGTCCCCCAAGCCCCACATATTGAGGGATAGGCAGAGGGTCATGTTGGATGGGGGTCAGGTGGCGTTGCTCTAAGGGCCCGATGTTCATAAGAGGTACCAATGCGAATATTAATGAGGGAGGAGGAATCATCAAAAGGGATTGATTTAAATTTGGGTCGCCTTTTAAAGTGTCTGCTACCCCTCTTTTCCCTGCGTCTAACAGTAATATTTAGAGCCGAGTTGGGGTTGAGAGTAGGACAGGCCCGAGGAACTCCCCATGTATAGACAGGGTTTACAGGTCCAGTTTTGAATTTACAAGCAAAAATTCAATGTCGTTGTCAATCGAGTTCCTGGGGGAAGTAACCGACGACTGGGGGATGGTGGGGAGCCACGGGGAGGCGTGGTGGTAGGATGGGAGGGATTCTCAAGAGTGTGGAACAAGGGAAGAACAAGGTAGGGAAGCCAAATTCTCAGGGGTCATTAAAGAGGCAGCGGGTGGCGGAGGTGAACTTTTGAGAAGCGAAGGTAGGGAAGTGCGTTGGGGTAATTGGGGTTGTTCAAGCAGTGGAGATGAGGTAACCAAATTTGCGGAATCTAAGTTAGTAGAAATAATAGGGGAGGTGCGAGAGGAGGATGGTCCATGATTGGAGGATATGGAAGATGGGAGTTCCTTAGACATTAATCCAGGAGATGTGGGGAAGGTGCAAGGTGAGCTACCTGGGATTTGTTATCAATTTGTGCGAAAACACCGATTGGGTCCATTGATAGCTCGACCACGATGTTGTATATCAACTTGACCAACTCCATCAAGAAAATAAGCCTCACCGCCTCCAACAGCCCTACTCCTATGTCGCCAAGGGCATTGTGCCATAAGATGACCAGTGTGGTGGTAGATCAAATACCGGAATGGAAAACACCAAAAATCCAACATCTGATGTATATGAATTTTGTCCCAAACTAGATCTATATGTGTAGGAAACCCTCCAGGAAAGACGCATTCTATCAAAATCTAGGCTACCCTTTTGTCCCTAGCTCCCAAGCACTTCAGATCCACTTATATGAACATACCAATATCATTACCAATGTCAGTAAAAACTCTCTTGGTCTAGAATTCAATGGGAAATCCCAGAAAATTCACCCATATTAGATTGTTGCGAGGGGTGTCCCTAAGCGAATTGAAACCAACAGACCAAGGGTGGAGTGACAAAAACCCTCGTCCTCAAACCCACGACATTTTGACAATTTTTTCAAGGTCCTCATGATGTAAAAAATGGAAGTTGTACCAGGAGTTCATAAGTTTGTTGATCGTGGGAGTGTAGCCAAGAATTGTTTTCCACTACACCGAAATCCACATACGCATCTCTTCTTTTGCAAATGATTACCCTGTCTAGTAGTACATCATATTCGAAGCTCAACAATTGCAGCTGAGGAGATGTCCCAATCATGTGACGCCTTTGGCTAGTCTTAGGTGCTCAAGTTGAGTCATGGTGATTCACATCTTGGGACAGAACTACATGTGAGACACTTGGATAGTCTTCCACATCCAAATGGATGTGATTTTTATTTGTATTAGGTATGGATGGTGCAACATGTCTCTCTGTAGACCATTGGGTGATCTGGAGAGCATCGTGATGGTCATTCCACGAAGCTGTCCAAAAGGTCGTAGGATGGCCAGGTGGATGTGCCAAATCAGCCTCAAGGGGTGGCATTGATGAATGCCTAATGTTCCAAGGTATCTTATATGAATAGATCTGATAGGTCCATAGGCCCCTAGGTGGAATCAAAGGAGTAGAGTGTCTAGTCTGATGCGAAGGGGAAGCGTAGGTAGAAAGGAACAGGTGTCAGAGGTAGGTATGATAAGGAGGCGGATGAGATCCCCAACCCGGACAAATGGATGATGGAGAGGACAAGTATAAGTTTATAAAATACCTTGGGAAGAAGTTCGCGTGAATTTGGGTCCCATCAGGTGCGAAAATATTCAGCACCTAGCGCCCACGGCACATATACTCGTATCCACTCTGTCACCAATTCAGGTCCCAATATGGAAATTAATATAGCAATATGGAATAATCCCAAAATACCAAACCCCCATTCAGTTGGATTTTCTGACAAATTGGATGAAAAGACAATGGGTCGATGGGGAGTAATTACCCCAAGGTGGCGAAATAATATTGCCTTGACAAGAGCACCCAATGACCACCCTAACATGCACCCACAAGAATTTGAAATGATCGAAAAGTGGTAGAACTGTGATCAATTTCGGTACGGTCTACTATAAATCGTTCACCACCCCAATAAAACCAGTTGCATTCTACGCATGAAGGATCCAGAGGACACCTATGGTAATTTGTTAGAGTATCATCTCACGCAACAACAACAACATCCCAAACATGTCCACCATCGATTGCAACATCTTATACCAAAATTTCTGCAGGCTCTGGAAATGGTGAAAGAGTCAATACACTTCCTCCATAGAGTTGTGTAGTTAGTGGTTGCTAGACAGGACCCATGGTCTTATTGCGAAGAAAGGCATGCACATTTGAGGACGTCAATCCACATAGGCATATGGTCTTCGATGAAGGGAGTTCAATTGTTCACAAATGATACAGTATTGGATATAGATAGAAATGGAGAAAATGATGAGAATGTGAAATACTTTAGATGTAAGGAATTTAAACATGATCGGGGAGGATATGGGGTGAAACCACCAGCACGTTGGCCAACCAGTAGTCCAGGATAAGTGCTCAGGTAGCAATGGAGAGAATGATGAGAATTTTAAAAACTTCATATGTAAGGAAGTTAAACATGATCGGGGAGGATATGGGGTGAAACCACCAGAAAACTGACCAGCCAATAGCCCAGGAAAAGTGCTCAAGTGGGAATAGTATGATGTCCAATATTGAGAAATACCGAGACCCAAAAGTACCACAATTTAAAAACCTCTCTTTCATGTACTAATCATATCCATCAAGAATATTATCGTTTTAAACCTTGGAAAACAAATCATACGACGAGGATAGAAGACATCTGAACCACAATACCTCAATTGTAAATAATGTTGCATGGAGTCCTCAGCTTCTTGAAAAATATGATCATAAAACGCTTCCTACACTAACCAGAAACAGTGGTTTTCTCACAGGTGTAAGCTCTGGTGCGTTTGTTGGTAGCTCTCTCACTTTCTTGAATTACTTAACAATACCTACGCTTTAATTTCATGCATTGTATTTAGTTAGAGTGTTTTATGTGTTTAGTTAGAGCATTTTCACCTGATTGTTCGATGATGCCATTCTCTGCACCATGAATTAGCCATAAATCCTTGTGTTTATTTAACTGTGTCTTAAGTTTTAAGTGGCTTTAATAGAATTCGTAGCAATGATAGGAAACCTCTTAAGTTTCATGTTAATTATCGTATTCTTGTACATTTAGTACTTAATCATAGACTTATTTGTAATGGTGGAGGTCCCAAAGGAAGATCTTAGAGGATGTATTTCTTTTAATTTTGAGATTATAAATTATAAAATATTATGAATTTGCTTAAGTTTCCTCCACATTTCTCTAGAAGCATTACAAGCTTGAACTTTATATCCTTACAAAATAATTGAAATAACAAGTGTATTAAAGAGACTTTTTATTTTTTCTCAAACTCAAAAAATAGTTAATGCATAATTATTCTCAATACCAAAAAACAATCTTTCCATCCTTTAATAATGTATATTTTTCCTCTAGCCCTGAGCGTTAGCTCAATTGGTTGAGGTCACATTGTTAAAGCACCTCGCCATTGGGAGGTCATGGGGTCAATTCTCCTCGATCGCCTCGGGGTTAGGCTCCGATTAGTTTGGCCGACGAGATTTGATCCCTTCAAGTGGATCTGCTCAGATTTTCCTTGCAAAAAAAATTGTATTTTTTCCTCCTACTTCTTACAAGATTTCCGTTAACAACGAAAGCAAAATCTATGACTTGGGAAAATAATAGTTTTCATAAATATAAAACATAAAAACAAGGCCAAAAGAATCATTTAGCAATGAGTATTGTGATTAAGCCAAGTGTCTAGTCATCCTTGTCTTTGGGCAATTCCCATCCATTTATAATTGGGATTAGATTAATTGTTATGGATTCCTACCTATCCATGCTTTGTTTAAATTTTAAAAGTATTTCTCTTTAAAAACTCACAAGAGTTAAGGTTGGAAACTTATCATTACTAGGAATAGGAAGAAAAGATGTTTTCAAATAAATTTGCCAACTTAATGTTGAGAACAACTAAATATCTAACAAATAACTAAATCGAGAAAAATACTTATAAATATCTCCTTTTTCACACACAATGCTTCTCCCAACATGTGAAAAATTGGTGTCTAGAGTTGTAAGCCTTTTGTGATTATGGGGCAAGAGGCTATAACACCCGTTTTGAAGGCAGAACCATATTTTTTGAGCTTGTGCCCTAGTTGGCATTTTGGTGGTTGATATGCTCTTGGGATTTCTAGCGGTTTGGCTACTCTGCGGGACCCCATAATAGCTAAGTTTGATGCTAATAAATCATGTGCATGCGTTTATATTTCAGGTCAGATAATGGGTGTTAAAAAAAAGGATCCAAATCATTAATTGTTATGCACCTTATACGGAGAGACGAAACTTTTGGGATCAAATGAGTCAGAGTGGGATCATTTGGATGATGGTCTTATCTTGGGTGGCAATTTAAAGCTTGCCCTATCTTCAGGTGAAGTTTGGGGGGTTGGGCGGGGGGGTAAGTGCAGATCAAACCCTTTGGCAGACTATTTTTTGAAGATTTATAACTTCAAGTTAAGAGATATTCCCCCCTCTCCTATACAACCTACTTGGAAAAATGGTAGGTCAGGGTGGGAAGGCATTGGAAAATGCTTGGATCATTTTCTCATCAAAGAGGAGATTTCAGATGTGTTTGGCAATGTGAGAACTTGGATCCAACAAGTTGGCATCTCGAACGATTGCCCCATTTTCTTGCAATGGAAAGACGACCCTGCCGCATTATTCCTACCTTTCAAATTTAATCATGCTTGATTGTTGGATGTGGATTTTTTAGAAGATTGCTAGATTTGTTTGGTTGAGCTCGGATAACATGCAACATTTTTCACATATGGACAGGGTTGTTATAGGCTAAAAAGATTGAAAGTAGTGGTAAAACATGGGAAAGATATAAGAAGAAAAAAGCACTATCAGGAACTAATAGACATTGATTACAAACTGGTATGCTGGTAGATTCCAATCACCTGGGTTTTCTTTCTAAGAATAACAAAAAACAAATGTTTCTTATGGAGAATAGGGAGCACTAAATCCTTCATCTATAAGAGGAGGAATGGTGGTTGAAAAGTAGGGCTATCTGGCTTGTTGTTGGAGTCTAGAATAAAACAAAATTCTTCCATAAGTTTGCTTCTCATAAATGGAAGGTGAATTCATTTGGGGATTGAGGGAATATGTTGGTAACACCTTACAATCATGGGATCAACTACAGAGATGGGTTGCCCAATATTTTAGCAAACTATATACTTCTAGGGATGATTTGGAGGTGGATGCTCAGTTAAAGTTTTTGGATTCATATACTACTTTTTTGCTGTCACAAAGACACAGATGTTTCAGAAAAACCTATTTGTAAGGAGGAAGTGGAATTTGTTTCAAGATCTTTCACTAAGGACAAGAGCCTACGTCTCAATGGTTGGATCGTGGATCTTTTCCTTTATTTCTTTAACCTTATGGGGAGGACCTAGTTAAGATGGTGGAGGGTCTACAGTTCAACAAAGGATTTCAGGGTCCTTGAACTCCACTTTTATAGCCCTCATTCCTAAATCTACAAAGCCTGCCACTTTTTAGGTCTATAGACCTATTTCTTTTTGCAATATTATATATAAGTTGATAGCGAAGATTATTGCTCTAAGGCTCAGAGGTTTTCAAGCACTAATCAGGAAAATAATCCTCAATCTTTCCTTTTTCACTTTTTGACTGTAATCCATCCCCTTAAAGAATATTTCACAAGGATCACTATAGATCATAATTCTAATTTATATACTTTGAATGTGGGACCTACTCCTTATTTAAACCATAGTTGTTAGATTCACCATGTTGCTTCTAGCCCCTCAAGGGAGCTTCACTGATAACTGCATCACTTGAGCAAGAAATCATAGTATTCATTGCTTCTTCTTTATCCTCCAAATGACTATTCAATTCTATGGCACTTCTAGGCTAGAATTTGTATCCTTATTTGTAGTTGATATTTTTTTATTTTATATAGTCCAATCATATTTATTAATCAAGAATAATTTCTCATGTGATTGACATTTTTTGGTTTGAGGTCATGACATTTTTTCCTACTTTGGATGAACTCGTACTTAAGGGAAAAAATACTAAAGATGCCTTCTTTTTGGTATATCCAACACCAAAAAGTTGCATTCTCATACTCTAAAGTTCGATTCCATTAAGAATTGAACTTTTGCAATAAAACCATGTTCAAAAGATCTTGGTTGAGATCAATATCAACACAAATTTAGACACATGTGAAGACTCTCCCCTCAACCCATTCAGGGTCTTTAAGTATTTTCCCAAGGTATTCTCAATATATTCGAACACTTGTAAATGTTACAAGTGTGCTATAAATTTGGGAGGTGAAACCAAATTGATTTTTTGGTGACATACATAATATTTAGGTCAAGTTGTAGAACCACGGGGTAATGAAAATATCACTTTTCCCTAAAACCATGGACACTCAAATTTTTTATAATTAGTAGGATTGGGACACTAAACAATAAATAATCCTTTAGAGTAGAGATATACCTCACATTTTATTTTACTTTTTTAATCCAATCAAATAAATCCACTTGTCAATTATAATTTAAGAGGCCAAAAACCATTGAATATGCAAATTATTGTAACAAATTCATTAAAAGGGAGAATATTTATGACCTCTGGCGTAGTGTTCTCTAGTGTTGATACCTCTTAATATTTCTCCACTATATATGGGCTAAGAATGTTTAAAGCAACTAAGTTAGAGAGCTTGTTCTTGATTTATCCCTTGAATGAAACCTACTTTGAAGAAGAAGGCACTCCAATGCCCACTACTCCTCCACGAATGTGTAGTACCAAAATGAAAGTTAATTCTTCGCATATATTATAGTAAAACAACAAAGAAATGCTATCAAGATGTTCAATGTAGAAATGAAGATGTTATTGATTTGAAGGAATCCTTCTCATGAGCTCGATTTTGTGCTTTGTATCTATCACATAACCGATGAAGTTCACCCATTAGGTTAATGTTTACCTAATGAAAGACTTGGCCATAATCCAAAAATTTGCGTTGATAACAGAGCTCTCTTGGATTAAGGACTCCTCATATTGTCATTGAGGACAAGTGTTTAAAAAAATATTTGTTGTGCAAACATTTATTTGGACACTTAGTAAGCAACAATTCCTTCAAACACTCAGAATGCATTAGTTGCGACTCTCAGAGACAATTCAAAATACCAACATAACTCTAGAGTTTACTGTAAAAGGACTTATACATCCAACATAGCAGTAGAAGCTACATTCTTCTCAATGTCCATTGCTTGCCTCCAACTCTTAGCAATCAATTAAGTCAAATCTATGACAAATAGATGGAACAATTTCGTTATAATCATTGCCAGTAACCAAGACAATGATTTGAAGAGAAAAATTAAAACCCTTAAATTAGTAGAAGATGAGGACTCCTTCTTCTCTACAAGAATCTAATTTTTTTGTTGAGAAATAATCACCCTCTATAGCCTTCATCACTAGTTTGGTCACTTCCATAACCTTTTTGAGTGCCATCAACACTTCAATTTGAACGATTTTATTGTGTGGTCTAACTATGATAATGGAAAGAGTTGTAGAAGGGATGTGGAAATACACCATTAGGTTTTGTTGAAGGACAAGGACGAATCCCACTCATTCATTGCA
This sequence comes from Pinus tabuliformis, assembly GCA_031772625.1. Taxonomy (NCBI): domain Eukaryota; kingdom Viridiplantae; phylum Streptophyta; class Pinopsida; order Pinales; family Pinaceae; genus Pinus; species Pinus tabuliformis. The sequence continues at coordinate 1,410,043,475 of CM062816.1, read as the reverse complement.
CACTTGAAAAAAAGTGATATAATAACCCTTTTTCCATGAAAAAACCATATATTTGTATAAATAACAACACACTTTGACTTAGCCTTTAAGCTCAGAGCATGGTCATGACTATCATAACTACCTAGGGATTGAGAAACAACAAAAACTATTAAACTAATTGATTTCTAAATATTATATTTGTATTGTTCACTTTACAACCCAGTGCCAACTAACTTCTTACAATGTTACATAACAGAAAGTGCAACTAAAACATACTTTTTACATCTCCAAAAACAACACTCACACATAAAAAACAAAGACCTTAAGAAATATAAAAATGGGTTAGTAATAACAATATCCAAAGATTTGTTGTCCCTTGTTTCTTGAACTTTAAGTGAACCTTCCTCCATAACAATTGGCTCTTTTTGAAAGATGATCGGCTGTGTGGTGAAGTTCTCTATAGAGGTGAACAAAGGAAATCTTCTCAAAGTGTGTTCTTAAAGCAATGATCCTTTCTATGTGTTAGGTCCTTATAATACTAGTGTAACCCCCTGATTGTTATTGTTAGTGTAGCCCCCTATTGTTATTGTTGTACCCTTACATTATTATTGTTATGTAGGCTATGATTATAGTGTGACCCCTTAGACTCCTATATATACCAAGTAGATCTTGTCATTTGTATCATCTAATAATTGTTCATTTATGTGATGTAAATGAGGTTTCCCCCTCGAAGAGGCTAATTTTAAAGTTGTCGATCTATATTTTCTTATGTTATGTGATTGGTTGCATAACACCGTGATACGTTCCAACACCAAGGAGGTGACATGGATTTTTCCAGTTACCCAATCTATATAGAGTTTTGAATCCCATATATCTATAAAATTCTAACTTGTTTATCAACAATAACTATAAGTAACCCGGATGCGGGTGATTTTTGTGCTCATTAATGGTGACAATTAAGAGTGACGGCGCTCGACCCTGCCAGCTGCTGGCCAGCGCTATTCTCCAAGCCCATACTTGGCTCATGCTAGCTCACACAAGGCGCGAGCAGGTCCGCCTGCAGATTGAATTTAATGTTCACATTGGCCGAGACAAGGCAGCTGTTGGTTTAATCATGGAGCATTCGGCCTTCAAACCCATTGTTTGCTCCCCGTTCTCTAACCTCTGCCCGTCCAATGCAGGAATCCTTTGCAGCAGAACGGTTTTAAGCAATCGTTGCTAACTCCTGTTGGCTTTTGATTTTGGAATTGGATTTTCTTTCTCCCATTTTCAGCCTTGCTCTCTGAGCCCTTCTCAGGATCTTTCTGTGCAGTCTCAGCTCCCCCCTAAAGTTTCTAGTGCTTCCGAGCTTTCCCCTCGCCGCTCAGCCATGGTGCGTCATCGCATGAGAAGCTGCCATGGAGGGTGTTGTGGTGGTCGCGCGCGGCCTCAGACGACTCAATCAGTTGATCAGCCTCTGCCCCCTGCCTCTCCGCCTTCATCCCAAGAGAATTCTCCTCCTCCCAGCCCTTCTCGCAGACCTTTCCCGCACAATGCCTTCCAAACTACTCATTTCAAATTTCAGAGTAGCCTGAACAGGCCCATCATTACGGCTAATATCACCATCATTTTCTCTGAGGAAGAATCTCAGATTCAAGCTCTTGCGCGTACTGTGGTAGAGCATCCTCAGGGCGTTCATAGAACTGTGGGTTGCCTTGCCACTGTGCAGAATCCGGCAGAAGAAGGTATGGCGGAAAGGCGTGGCGATCAGCATGGGGAGGGTGACAATCCAGGCAAAGCTCGGCCACTAGGTGGCAGCTCACATGATGCCACAGTCTCGATGACCATTGCGGGCAGCTCTAGCGGCACCCGTCCAGCGGAGGACCCTCCAGGCGGCAGCGGGGCTGGTGTCGTGGTTCGGGATGGAGAAATCTGGTATGGCAATGCATGCCCTATCGTTGAGGAGCCACTGGACCCCATGTGATGCCACCTGGACTCCTTCGTGTCTTCCCAGAGTTTTCTTATTCGCTCACTAGTCAGGTTCAGACGTTTATGGTTTTGTTGTTCTGGTTCTATTTCTACGGCTCAGTAGTCTCGTTCTATGTCTATGTGGCTCGGAAGTATGTGGTTTTATGGCTGCCATGTACAGCATCTCAGTCTTTAGGTGTTTGTCTCCACTGTTTCAAAGAGGGCTATCCCAAGTCCCCATTTCGACTTTCTTGCAGTATTCAGGCTCCTATGTATGGATTTTTTGCTCACTGTAACTGGTTTTCCCAATTTTGGGACAGTTTTTAATGACCTGAAAGCAATCAAATTCTCTCGACTGAGGCTTCTGCTTCTTTGTAACTTTATTCTTTTTTCCTTTTAGTAGAATTAGTCTTTACAGAGAAAAAAAAACAATAACTATAAGTAAGTTCCACAAGCATATAGTTCAACTTTATTGTTATACCCATGTCCAACTTGGAACTATAAAGAGAAGTAATGTAATTTTTTTCAAATAAAGGATTTCCCCCACTCCACAAACACTTGGAACACCCTAACAAGTGCCATTGAAAAACCTAAGGATTATTAAAGTTAATACAAGTTTCATATAAATTTCTCGAAATTTATTATTCGGGAGGCTTCTTTCCTTCACCGAAAATGAATCTTATTTGATGAACTAACTCTCCTAATTGGTTTTTTTTTTAATCTTCAAAAAATATTTTGTTCCTAGTAATGCATAGTTCCCATGAAACAAAACAAGGAAGGGGTTTGTAATGTGCTATAAATGAATTTGCTAACCGAGTTTCGAAACAATCCAACATTGAAATATTATCCCACTTGAATGGCTACTTAGAGCCTTGGGATAACTCTTCCCACGTAGCCTCAATGAAAGGACAATGAAGAAAAATATGATGTACAATTTCACAATCATTTTTTCATAAATAACATAACCAAGACTAGGCCAATTCATTTTTTATCCATTATACTAAGTTAGCACCTTATTTGCCAACATAATTAAAACAAAAATTATAATTTTAGGAGGATAACCCAACTTCCATGCTACTTTCCACCACCACTTCATTTATTCTCCCTAATTTTTAGTAAATACAATAGTATAACCAAGCTTGTCAATGAGCACTCTAGTGGCAGTGTTCATTGACGAAGATAATCCATCATCCCCATCTTCAATACACATGGCACTATGTTTTAACGAGTTTGTGTAATGTGATCATTCAACATCAAGTCCATCCCTTAATTTCAATTCCACAAGATTTTCATCATTGAATCCTAGTTTCAAGAACCATAAAAGTTGCAATGTCTTTTCATCTTATTATCCCATTTTCATGTAAGCAAAAGCATGAGGCTTTTGAGAGTCTAAAGTTCCCACAGTAACCTATTCAAGGGTATTCATCAATGACCAACTTGTTCTCTTTCCTTAGCTTCAAAGCAACCCAATTTCCTATCCAAAGCTTTCGTGGACCCTTTCCAAACATTGGAAGCTCCGTTTATAAGACTTTTTGTCTTGTCTAATCCTACCTTCTAATTCCTTAGAGTCAAGGTATTTTAACTCCTTATAATCAAGGTAATTTGTACTCCCTTGTAGGCCTTTGTTGAACAAAATTCTCCACAATTTTTTTGCTTCTAAGGCCTCACTAAAAGCATAAACAGTTTTGAAACCCTCTCTACCAAGCTCCTTAGGATTGGAAATCCTAGTCCATTTGACAAGGGGTGTTCTTTCCTCCAATATTTTTCTTGACCAGATGAATATATATATATATATATATATATGTCTAAAATCCCTTTAGGGATATGAGTAATAGATAACAATATGCAATGATGCTTTCTAAAACCAATTTTACTAGTACCCACCTGATTCCATGAGAGAACCACCTATGACATCATCAATAAATTATATCTCTAATCTTCTTTATTAGCCATATTCTATCTACATACTTATATCCATTTGGTTTTAGATGGAACCCTAGGTATTTCAGTCCCCTATCCAGAGACTCTAGACTCACAGGAAAGTGTTATGCTAGTCTTATTTGAAATGAATCACTCAAACCATTTACCAAGGGAGATGACTTGCATAGATTAATTTCCATTTCGGTAGCTTTACAAAACACATATAATATGCATTTAAAGGCCACAATTCCCTAAATTTTCCTCTCGTAAATAATAAGATGTCATCAACAAACAACAAATGTGACAGTGTTATAGTACTTTCTACGTTGATACACCTGATAGTACGTACACTTCTAGCTTCAAAAATTAACTTGCATAGGCCCTTTACAACTAAAAGAAACAAGAACAAACATGAAGGGCACCCTTTCCTCAAGCCCTTGGATGCTTTTAAAAAACTCGACGGTGAAGCATTGATCTCGATAATAAACATATTGGAGATTTAAGCCAATTTGTAAGAGAACTAGCCTTGAAACACTCAATCAAATTTATAATAAGCCTTTGAGAGGTTAATTTTCATCACCACTAGTTACTAATTTCCCACCTTTTATTGAGTGAAAACCTTTGTTGGACGATGATTAATGCATCGTGAGTTTTCTTATTAAAGAGGAAGCCAAATTGCTCCTTTGAAATAGCCATGAAAAGAGCTTGCTTTATTATGTTTGCAATTAACTGCAAGGTGATCTTGTAGACAAGGTTGCAGAGGGATATTGGCCTAAAGTCCTAAAATGTATAGGGGTCATTATTTTTGGGTATTTAAGGCTATGAACATAGCATTTTCAACATTCAAGATCCTTCCTAACCTTCTCAATTTGTCAATTACATGAAGGAGATCTTTATTAAAAGTTTCATGGGACCTTAGATATAATTCCATCATCCAACCATCTAGCCCTAAAATTTTTACCTTCTTGAGAGATCCCAAAAAATATTTCAGTTCTTCTATAGTAACCTTAACCTCCATGATAATATTCATTTATACATAAAAAAACCTAGGAAATGTTGATGAACTATGCATCTTAAAAATGATAAAAGTCAATAATTACAGTCCACTTCGAATGGGAAACCTCCTTTTACAATGAATACAATGTGTAAGACAAATTATGATGATCCTTAGACTAGGTCTCCTTGGTATATATATAAAGGTGACAAAGGGCACAATTATAATAAAATAGGACCATGAAAGGTTATAGCCTACATAACAATATAACAATAGAAATGTAAAAACTCAATATAAGGCTTAATAAGGGGTTTTAGGGTTAACATGGGACTTATATAGGGCTTAACACACCCCTCCCTTTTAAACAAGTGTTGTCCTCAACAATTGACTATATACAAGTGTTCTTGCATGAACAATTCATCTTCCCATGTCGCCTCTTCTACTAGTAGGTTCTTCCATTTGATGAGGTACTCGGTAATTGCTCAAATTCTCAACCACTTAATCCTTGTTTCCATGATTGTTTTCGGTTCTAATAATATATTCCCTTCTTCATTAATCTCTCATAAAATGGTTTAGAATGGGATCTTATCACCAATTACCTTCTTTGAGCAAGAAACTTGGAAGACTAAATGTACATGTGGAGATGGAGGCAACTCCAATTTGTAAGACATACTTCCAATCATTTGCAACACCATATAGGGGAATCAATACCTCAATGCTAATTCATTGTACTCCTTTCTTTGCTTGAGGAACATCTTTTTTATGGTCGTAGTCTCACAAATACCCAATACCCTACTTCAAATTCCCTCTCATTACAATGTTGATATGCTTGTTGTTTCATCCTATTTTGTGCTATAACCAAGTTGTCCTTCAATGGTTTGAGAACCTCTTATTGGTGTTGTATGTGGTCCTCTATTTCTTGGGCCTTTATAGTCCCCTTCAAGGGTGGTTTAATGGATGGAGAATGATGTGCATATATTGCCATAAATGGTACCTTTTTTGATGAAGTATGGAAGGATGTTTTGTGCCACCATTTTTCTACGGGCAACCATTTGACCCATTATGTTTGTTTATTAGATGCAAAGTAACATAGATATCCTTCTAAGAATTTATTCACAATCTCAATTTTCCCATCAAATTGAGGATGTTAAGATGAGTTGTGAGCCAATTGAGTACCCAAACAAGAAAATAATTAATTGAAAAAATTGTCAATGAAAATTAGATGTCTATAACTTATAATAATCTTTGGTATTCCATGTAGCTTTTGGACTGTTTCGATGTATGCTTTTGCCATTGTACTTGCTTTAAAAGGATGAGAAAAAGAGCAAAAGTGGGCATATTTTGTCATTCGATCTATCACTGCCATAATGACACTCTTTCCTTCCAATTTAGGTAAACTTGTAATAAAATCCATTGAAACTTCTTCTAAATATTGGCTTTCTTTGGTTAATGGTTGAAGGAGCCTTGGGGTCTTGATTGTCTCTCCCATATATTATTGGCATACCATACATTCAACCACAAACTTTTACACACCTACTTTAACACCTTCCCAAAAAAAAATCTTGATCCTTTGGTATGTCTTCATGAATTCTAAATGTCCTCGTATAGGAAAAGAGTGTAATTTCGAAAGGACCTTGTATTTGAGTTTATAATTCTTACATAAGTATAAGCAATCTTGATTCCACAACAAATCATTCTTCCACATAGATTTGTCTACTGCACAGGGTCCTCCTGTAGTTGTTGAATGCTCTTGCATGCCTTCTCATCTTGCTTCCATTATATCCTTGCTTCTCCCACCTAGTTAGAATGTGGAATGGAAATAGTGCATAATAAACCATTTGTGTCCTCCTCTTTCCTTGAGACTGCATCTGCCACGATATTTTGTCTTCCCATTTTGTAGGCAATTTCAAAGTCATAACTCAACATCTTTATAACCCATTCTTGTTGCTCTTCTAAAGATAGTCTTTGTTCTAAGAATACTTCAAATTATCATGGTCTATTTTTACTTTGAAGTGTCTTCCTATTAGGTATGGATGCCATTTGTTAATTGCATGTAGTGTGCCTAACATTTCCTTCTCATATATAGGTCAACCTAAGCTCTTTCCTTTAAGTTCATTACTTTTTAGAGGCAAAGGGTCTTCCTTCTTGCATCAAAACTACACCAATGGCATGGCCTGGGGCATCACACTCCACAATTAAGGTTTTTTGTGAAGTCAGGTATCATTAGGATGAGAGTTGTACACATAGCCTTTTTAAGTTTCTCAACAGCTTTGGTTACTTCTTTAGTCCAAGAAAATGCTTCCATCTTCAATAGTTTTGTTAGAGGTGTTGTTATTTTACCACAATTATTGACAAACTTGCCATAAATATCATGTCAATATTAAGAATCCTCTAAGTTTTTTCAAGGTCATAGGGATCAAATATTCCCTTGTCACTTTAGTTTTGTTAGGATCCACTTTGACACCTTCAAGGGATAAAATATGACCCAAATATTTCACTTCTTGAACCCCAAAAGTACACTTGTAAGGCTTTTCATATTGTTGTTGCTCTTCCAATAGTGTTAAGATCCTGCCAGCATCTTGTACATGTTCTTCCCAATATTTGTTGCAACTTCACATGCCATCAGAAGATACTCACACTATTTTTCTAAGGGTTTGAAATTAAAAATCATCAAGCTTCGAATTGTTGAAGGTGCATTTGTAAATCCAAATGGCATAACCAACGAACTCATAATGACCTTGATGTGTTCCAAAGGTTATTTTGGGAATGTCTTCTTGAAACATTGTGATTTGATGATATTTATAGAGGAGATCCAACTTAGTAAAGTAAATGGCTCCATGTAATTCATCCAACAATTCATAAATTACGCCGTAAGGCGTTCCCTCTGAGAAAGACATCCCTAAATGCCACCTTGCACCATTCTCCATCGTGAGATCTGTTGTTAGATGATTAAAGCATTCTTAACCATTGGATGATGTCATAACCGTCTCTCTGACTTGATGGATGATTTGCCCTGACGAACCGTCTCGCAGTTAATTAACGGGCATGGTGTATACTTGATATGAAACTACCTTAACTGTTTCTTCCCTTCTCAAAACGCTAATGCAATCAATCTTCATCCTATACGTCTTGCAACTCCCGTCGATTTACTATTCTCTGTATCTGTCTTGCAACTCCCATCGATTTACTATTCTTTGTATATGTACACTGACGCGTTTGCTTCATTCTGACCACTAAAATATATTCTACATAAACCGTTTTAGTTCATCCAATATATCGTCTGCTTATATAATAAATACTTGATGGTACAGACGTAAGGATAACTGATTATTTCAACGTGATTACAGGGACCAGCACTTGAGGATTGAAATATAAATCAGTTGGAGGATTGAAACATAAATCAGTCTGACTGAACCCATATCTTCTTATATTGCAGGATGGCATCACGGAGCCCAAAAATCTATTCAAGGATGAACTTCAGTCGTAGGACTCCAGTTGCTGAATGTCGTTTCATTTTGCCATCATTCATTTTGTCAGGTAGGACGAAGCCTCGAAATCATGTTGTATTGTTTTTTATACCACATATTTTGACTTTTAGACAGGTCGTTTTGTAAAAATAATATTTTAATTTCAAAACTAAGTTTTAAATTTTCGAACGGTTTTAAAAAATATTTATAATAATTATTTTTATTCTTATTATAATTTATTATTCCCTGCCACAAGAGGGTAATAACATATTCAAAAAAATATTGATGTTGACATTAATTTTAAATTTACCAAAAATTAAATGATTTTATCTAATGTTTACTTTTGGAAGAAAAAAATATTTTTATTTTTAAATATATTTATTTCAATTTTGATTGTCTCACCTCTTCTTTTACAATGATTACATTGTACCACAAAATTTATAATTTATTGTACCATAAAATCTTTTGTTGTACCAATATAATTAATAAAAAACAATAATTTTAAACATTTGTAAAGTAGAAACACTAACTCAGCCGACCATATTTCACGCGAAAAATGGATGAGACATTCACGTGAGAAGGCATTAATTCACCGTTGCAATGTCAACAAAAATTTATGAGAACTTCGAGCCCTCCTTTTCATTTCATTATTGTTGAAGGCATTATATCGCTTTAGCCTATACTTCAATACCATGCATTGTACAACTTAATGTGATTTATAATCCTCCCCCACTCGTTTATAATGTTAGGGGCCTCTCGTGGTTGTTAACAATCTGCTTTCGTTATTATCAGAGTGTCATATCAATGTTGCCAATGTGGCATATTTTAATAGCGTAATTTAGTTAGTAGATGTTTGTGTTTTTATTCAAAGTTGAATATAGATTTGTTTTAGAATAATAAATTTATATAAATTTTCAAATTTTGGTGTAATTTATATTAAAAAAAATTAAGATACTAAATTTATTTATATATTTTAAATAATAAAAAATCATAATAATTTATTTATTTAAATACACTTATTCCTATTACAAAATTTACTTCCTAAAAATTTAGGAAGGTCAATGCAATAGATTGTGATCAACGTGATAGGTTATTATCAAAGGGGAATTATTTTTTCTTTAAATTATTATATACTATTTCGCAGAAGATTAAATGACATATGGAACATTACTAATAAGTGTGATAAACTTATTTATAAAACATTAAACTCAATAAAAAAATTATTTATATAAGACAGATAAAAACAATTTATAAACTACTTTATTTATATAAGATATATTAAAACAATTTATAAAATATTATATAGCTCGAAGTTTTATTAAATTGAGAGGTTCATTCCACAATCCAGTGTAATGTGTAAGGGTGTTCGTCCTTCATGAAAATTAATCCAGTATAGTGTGTAACGGTGTCGTCCTTCATCAAAGTTGAAATTTTGTTCATATTAGCCAAAATAAAAAAATAAAAAAAAAATCCAAAAATTAAAATAAATAAAATAAGTAACTATACAAAACATAACATTGAAATAATGTTGGATGTTACATCCGTATTTAAGATGGATCTATGTTGGTCTATTATAAAATGAAGTTTCAAAATCCAAACTACCAATAATCTTCAAGAAAAACCATTAAGATATTTTTAGAAGTTTTGAATAAATTAAATTATCAAACTTATTATAAAACATTAGACCTACTAAAAGCTTTATTATTCCCTAAAGTATTCAAAAAATATTGATGTTGACATTAATTTTAAATTTACCAAAAATTAAATGATTTTATCTAATGTTTACTTTTGAAACAAAAAATTAATTTAGTTTTTTAGTTTTTTTTTAAATGTATTTATTTCAATTTTGATTGGTTCACTTCTTATTTTACAATGATTACATTGTACCACAAAATATATAATTTGTTGTACCAATATAATTAATAAATACAATGATTACAGTAAAGCTCACACTAAAGCACTCGTGTCACTTCATTCTATATACCAACTCTACAATTAATTTCTATGTTTGCAATTAACAATCAACCAGAATAAAGAAGAGAAATATATTAATAATAGTGTGTGATAAGAACCTTATAAAATGATATTTATAGATGCTCATTAAGGCGAGAGTAACAAATGATGACATAATAAATTAAAACATGTGATAGAGAGAACAGGGCATCTCATTACACTTAGTGGAATAAAAAATAACAAGAACGGCCATAAGCATGCGCTTAAATGTCTCACACGCATGTTTCAATTTTTCTTAAAAAATTAAATTTGTTACATGAACAACAAGAACATGTGGTTACAAATCTTACATGCTTATGGCTTCTCTTTTTTAATGGAATTTTAATTGTAATTTGATTATTTAAATAGGGATGAGTAACTATTATATTAATTTTTAATAAATTTATTATTAAATAAATATATTTTATAAATAATTATAATTATTATTATTCCATGCCACATTAGGGTAATAACGTATTCAAAAAATATTTTTTTTTGGTCAAATAAGGGTGGAGCCTTCTATTAACCGTAAAAGTGTAATACATATGATACACGTCTTTGCCAATGCAAAGACAAGCCCGTTGTTGGTTTACCATCACAAGACAAGCTCGTTGCTGGTTTACCATTAATAGGGTTAACAAAACCCAAGATCAAACAATATCTCACGAGGTTACAATATCTCACGGGGTTACATCAACTCTACATCAAAAGACTAAGGAGCCCTAACAGTCGAGATACAAGATCCTTTCTTTTCACTGGTTTCTCATACAAACTGCGAAGACCATCAGACTTTAAAAAAAAACCAAAATCACGCTAATCATTCTTCTTTGATCCACTCCTCAAGTTCAAACCTGAACGGGCAATCCCCACTATCAAAACGAACTTCCCATCTGACGGTCCACAAATCCTACGATCAAAAGAGCTGCGCGGAGAATTGGCACCGTCGATCAAAGTCTGTTTAATCCAACGGTCCACCATGATTTTGGCCCGAACACAAGCACGATGAATAACACAAATCCAGATAGGAAAAAGATTAGAGCATCTCAATCTATGGGATTTCGGGTCAATCCAAGTAGTTAAAGGTTGAGCTCTTTCCGGCCCAAAATCGTTGGAAGACTGAGGTTAAGGAACCTGCGCACTACGTCCATTCACCTAGCGAACAGGTTAAGCATTGTCCAACGAAACCTTCGGACTTCAAATATAACCAAATTGCACCAAAATATTCTCCTATCCACTTCCCCAAGCCCATCCAGAACGCACAATATCCACCGTCGAAACAAACTTCCCATCTGACGATCAACAAATCTTCTGACCCAAAGAGTTGCTTGGAGAATCAACACCTTCGATCAAACTCTGTTTGATCCAACGATCAACCATGATTTCGGCCCGAACACTAGCATGATGGATAGCAAAATTCTGGATCCGAAAAAGATTAGAGCTCCTCAATCTATAGGATTTCGGGTCCGTCCAAGTGGTTAACGGTCGATCCCTTTCCGGCCCGAAATCCGTTGGATGACTGAGGCCAAAAGAACCTGCGGACTGTGGCCATTCAACTGACGACGGGTTAAGCAACGTTTTACTCCCGCAGTTCTCCTGAGCACCGTCATTTCATCCTGTCGATCCATCATTCCAGATCGTTCCAGATCATTTCCTTTGTTCCTAATCCACCCATGTTTAGACTGAAATCCGTTATTCATTTTTGAAACCCTCCTGAAGCAGCTCATCTAGAACAACCCACGACCTCTGTTCCACCAGGAACTATATAACTGCTTCACTTCTTTGATCTTCTTTTCCTTGAGTTTTAACGATTGGGAGAGACCGCAGCCCAAGGACCTCCTCCCTTCTTGCCTTTCACTAGTCTTCCTCCTTCTCTCTGCTGAAGCTCTGGAAGTGTTCCATATCTTTGACACCCTGACAGAGACAATCATCACACAGTTTACCTGGGGGTATCGACTCCCAAACATGCCGAGTACCACTTCCCTTACTAATCACTCCTTCATTCGCCAAACGATCAGCCAACATATTTTCTTTTCTTTTCACATGGACAAAGTTGATGGTTCTTAAGGTTTGCAGGTGGGTGTGAATACGGTGAAAGACCTGCGATAGCCTTCAGTGTTTCAACACTTTTTCCGGTGTCATTCCATTGCACATTTTCTTGGCCGCTTTAATAATCAAATCCGAATCTGCTTCAATGATGACATTGTCTAAATTTAAATCCACCAAGATTTCCAGGCATTGCTCCAAGGCCATGAGTTCTGCCATGTTATTAGTGGCCTTCCCCAAGTGACCATGAAAGATCTCCTTTATGCGTCCCTGGTCATCTCTTGTAACACCCCCAAAACCAGCTAACCCTAGGTTGCCCTTGGACGCTCCATCTATATTGACTTTTAAGAAGCCATGTGGAGGAGGCTCCCAAATATCCATACTTGCATTTGTTTGGCTCACACCCTTATTTATACCCTGTGGGACTATTGACTAGAGATCCAATTGCAGTAGTATACAGGTTTCTTGGGGCAAGGAGGATTCTCCGGAAGTTTCCACAACAAACCTCTGACTGTATCTTTGAGTTGTCGTAGAATTTGTGCAATTATGTGTTGGGGCGTGCTTGTCTTGCTCTTGAAAATCCTGCCATTGCGTTCTTTCCAAACATCCTAGATGATAAAGCCTGGAACCAGAGTCCAAGCTTTATCGACGATTTCATTGCTTGAGAATTTTTTCCTCCGATTCTTCAAAGTATTGGTGATGTTAAGTCTGTCCCGATCAGTATTCCTGAAGACTGAGGCCACCCAATCCCACACGGTGGAGGTGAAAGGGCATAGGTTGAGTAGGTGATTCATCGTCTCCTCTTGTAAGCCACATAGAGGGCATTTAGATGGGCTGACAAAACCCCTTTCAGTAGATTCTCCCAAGTTAGAATTTTCTTTTGTTGAACAAGCCAAATGAACAACTTTATTTTCATCTAGTGAGGGTTCTGCCAAAGGTTCTTCCATACCTGATCAGGGTTTTGGTCATTAAACCCTGTGACTATTCTTTTAGCTTCTTTGAGGTTAAAGTTTCCTTCGGTGTTCCTTCCCCATCTTAGTTGGTCAGACAAGGAGGACACCAAAATATTCCTTTGTTCCAAATCCCGAGCAAGAGAATCTACTTGCGCCTTCAAAGGGCTATCTTCACTGCGGCCTAAATCCTTCCAAATTCTCCATTTACCATTGTTCCTTACCTGATCCCAGAAGTCACCTACCATAAGTAAACCTTTGTTGTCAGTATCATTTTTAAGAGCGGCTAATTCTTCCTTAAATAGATTGGGTTCCTGTTGCCAGTTATCCTCCCAAAATCGTGCCAGGTTCCCAGCTCGGATCTCCAAGAAACTATGTTGCTGGACAATACCTCTATTCTCCCAAGCAAGATTCCAAATGTGGGAGCCCTTAATGCATCCTGACATTCGGATGTGATCCCTCTCCTGCAAATTTTTTGCATATTTTTGTTTCCAGAGCTTGGCCCAAGGGGTTTCCGATTCCTTGAGCCACCTCCACCAAAGTTTAGCTCCCGAAACTCTGTTGAGGTTTTCAGGGTCATGAAGCCCCAAACCATCATGGGACATGGGTTTGCACATTTTGTCCTAGGCTACTAAAGCCCATTTATTTTTCTCTTCCCCTTTGCCCCATAGAAAATCCCTTTGAATGCTCCTGATCTATTGCAGAACTCCTTTAGGAGCTGAAAGAGCTGAGAACATGAAAAAGGGAATAGCCTGTAAGACAGCCTATGTGAGCACAAGGCGTCTCACCAAATTTAAAGACCTGCATGTCCATTTCCTAATCTTGTCCTAAAGCTTATTCATTATCGGCTCCCACACTCCCTTGCTTAAAGGTTTTTCTGTAAGAGGCATTCCCAGGTACTTGGAAGGTAACTGGTCCCTTTGAAACCCAAGAATTCTGGTGATATTCCTCTGAATAGCAATGTCAATGTTAAAGAAGAAAACTTTTGATTTGTTGAGGCTTACCTCTGTGCCAGCCGCCATAGCAAAGTTTTTCAAGATTTGTTTGATCGCTTTGGCTTCCCTGACTGTGGGTATACCTTGCAGCATCGTGTCATCCACAAATTGTTGGTGAGTATTTGTCGCTCCATCCAGGGTAAGTTTGATACCCTCGATTCTTCCTTTAGCATTTGTTGTTTTGATCGCTCTGCCTAGCCCTTCCATCATAAGAACAAAGAGGAAGGGAGAGAGTGGATCCCCTTGTTTGAGACCTCTTGAGGGCATGAAGGTTCTTGAGGGAGCGCCATTAAGCAAGATGGAAAAACTGGTTGTGGATACTAGTGCCATAACCCATCTTATCCAGTTGTGGTCGAAGCCATAAGCCCTTAGTACTGCCCTTATATAAGACCAACTTAACTCATCGTAGGCTTTCGCTAGGTCCAACTGAATTATCATGCCAGCTTGTTTATTGCTTTTGAGAGAGTGTACCACCTCGTGAGCCTGGATGATGTTATTGAGAATCTGTCTTCCCTCCACATAGCCAGTTTGCTCCTTTGAGACGAGAGCTGAAAGAAGGGGCTTGAGTCTATTGGCGATAACTTTGGAGATAATTTTGTACACCACATTGCATAAAGCAATGGGTCTGAATCCATCCGGAGTCATGGCTTTTTCCTGTTTTGGGATCAAAGATATGAAGGAGGCATTAAGAGCTTTCAGAACCGATTTGATCTTCATGAGTCTTCCACCACCTCAAGGATATCCAGTTTGACTGTACTCCAGCAAGCTTTGAAGAAGTCCACATTGAACCCATCCAGGCCTGGAGCTTTGCCATTTTGCATTTCATTGATCACATCACTGACCTCCTCTTCCGACACTAACCTGTTAAGATTGTGGTTGTCTTCTCTGGTGACCAGTTGAGGGATGTACATTGTGAAATTACTGATGAACCTAGATCTATCGACCAGAGGCTCCTCTGCTATGTTGAGGAAGTGTTGAACAAGGACAGATTCCATTTCTTTGCGAGAGACGAGCTCTATCCCTTGAGAATCCTTGAGTTTTGTGATTCTGTTGTGTGCCTTGTGATCTATGGTAGATTTATGAAAGAACTTCGTGTTTCTTTCTCCCTCTCTAATCCACTGCACCCGCAATTTCTGTCTCCAGAAAATCTCCTCTTGCATGCATCTATCTTCCCATTCTTTCTGCAGATAATCAGCTAGATATTTCCGCTCCTTAATCCATCTGTGATGATGACCTGATTGATCTCCTAGAGTTTTTGCTCAACTTCTTTTTTGGCTGTGAAAATGTTTCTAAACTCCTTTTTGTTCCAATCTTTAAGCTTGGATTTGATGTGTTTAAGTTTCTGCTAGAGCAAGAACATTTTAGTGCCTTGAATGTTCAGATCCTCCCTCCACCATGTGTCAATATTGTTGGTGAATTCAGGGTGAGAGAGCCATGCATTTTCAAACCTGAAAGGTCTGTTCCTAAGTGTGCCCATAACAATGGCCTCAAGCTATATAAGCCAATGGTCCGAACCTCCAAAGGGAAGCATAGAAACAGACATGGCAAGGCCTGATAGAAAGAGATCCTCTGAGATGAGAAATCTATCTAGCTTAGAGGTGACTTGAGAAGCCCCTCCCCTCTTATTGTTCCAGGTGACGGTGCCATTTAAAGCTTTAGTGTCCACTAACCCCGAGTTCATTATGAAGTTTTGGAAGGCAATGGAGTCTTTGCCTAGTTGTCTGATACCCCCTTTTTTCTCTGTAAGAGATCTGATCATATTGAAATCTCCTGCAACAATCCAGGGCACATCAGGGTGTCTCACTCTGAGCTCCTCAAGAGAGGTGAGAAACTTGAGCTTGTCTTCTTGCTTTTGAGGCCCATAAACGTTTGTGATCATGTAACTCTCCTGATCCCCTAAAGGTTGACACACCAAAGAAAGATAGTTCCTGGACGCTTCAGCATCCAGGATTCCAAATTTCTGAGGATCCGAGAGCATAAGAATTCCCCCCCCCCCCCCGCCAAGTTGTTTGCTTTGACCTCTAGATACTCATACTTGATTAACCATTTGTTATGTATTTCTTTGATCTTGTCCATCAAACATTTTGTTTCCTGCATAAAAACCATGTCTGGTTTTTCTTCTTTTATTTTACTGCTAAGATTTCTTTGTTTCCTTCTACTTTCTATACCTCTAATGTTCCAGGTTGTAAGCTTCATTAAGAAAGATTAGTAAAGGAATAACTAGTGAGATCTCTCACCTTACCTGAGTTAATTACGAGTTTCCCACATTCGTTCAGTAGCTCATTCTGTTTTTTCCTTCCTATCTCCCTACCCGGATTCTTGGGAGAGTGTATCTGCAATTCCTCCATCGTACTGACCCCCTTATGCTCCTGGCTTTCATGATTTCTTTTGAATCTAGAGCCCTTCGATTGTGATCTCCAGAGGAAGAGCTATTGAACCCTATCAAATTCCTCTTTTGGCAGGGAATCCACTCCTTTGGTGATACCTTGTTCTAGAAACTTCTCTAGATCTAAATTCTCCCTTTCTAAAATCTCCTGCAGTTCATGGTCCTTCGTTCCAGCTTCACTTGGGGTCATCTCATGGTCCCTACTTATCTCCATACTGCTTGGAAGATCCTCCTTTTGCTGGCTGTTCTCTGTCATATTTTCCATGCTTGTATCCCTTTCCTTCTCAGTGGGAGTGATCCCCGAATCTTGGTTTGTTCCTTTGTTTCCAACTTCTTCTTTTGGGATCTTGAAACCATTTTGGCTCTGTTGTCTGTCCTCATCAATCTTCTTTTGTTGCTGCTTCCCGCCTTTCCCTTTGCCCCCGACCTTGGTGAAACCCTCAAGATTTTTATCTATGGTGATTTTGACGTTTCTTTCCATTTTGTTTGTTGGGCAGTCTTTGTATAGATGCCCATGTTCATGGCATTTACGACACCTAAATGGGACATTTTCATAGTCCACCGCCTGCATCCATTCTTCGTCATACACTCCTAAAATGTTAGCGTCCGGAAGTGCCCCAGATAAGTCCATTTCCACACATATCCGGGCGAAGGAGGTATATTTTCCTTTCAAAGTCGAATCTGAGATCTTTATAAAATTCCCCAGTTTGTTGCTTATTGTCTTCAGAGACTCCAGCAACCAATAATCCGGAGGAATGGAGTAGATTCTAATCCATACCGGTACCGATGTGAATGTTTCACATTCTGGGACAAAGTTCATCATCCATGGCTGCATGTAGAGGCCTGCAACAACGTAGAAATAAGGTCCTCCTTCGAACACTTTGTCCTTGTCCTCTAGGCGTATGAACACCACCGTGAAGAAGCCCTTGGATACCAAGTGAAGGTTTATTTCTCCCTTGGGTTTCCAGTGGCTCCTTATCCGTACGTACAACGCCTTCTCCGTCAGCCATATCCACATGAATTTGCATATAACCGCATATTCCATCATGTGATATCTGTGCGCTTGTAGTGCTGGGTCACTTAAAATGACCTGAGGGATTATGGTCGACTTGGGTTTGCAAACCTCAGTTGTGCTCACGGAAGTAGTTTTCTGATTGCTACTCCATGTCCTCTTCTCCCTGTTGGCTTCCTATTGATCCCCTTCTTGTTCATGAGGTCTGTTTTCTGTGTTAATAGCCTCTAATGCCATCTCCATAGGTTTCATGAAACGATGCGTTCCAGCATCCTTGCTTATGTCTGCCACTATTTGACTGTAGGAGGGAGCGGCACTCCCCCCTACGCGTCCCGCCATGGTACCCAACGATACAACCCTAACATCAACCCTAGGTTAGATTGCAGAGCTCGGTCTCGTGAGGAAGTTGAGCCGCACAGTCGTATTAAAAAATAATTGATATTGACATTAATTTTAAATTTACCAAAAATTAAATGATCTTATCTAATGTTTACCTTTGAATTTTTATTTTTTATTTTTTTATTTTTAAATATATTTATTTCAATTTTGATTGGTTCGCCTCTAAATGTACAATGATTACATTGTACCACAAAATTTGTAATTTGTTGCACCATAAAATCTTTTATTATACCAATGTAATTAATAAAAAACAATAATTACAGCACAACCCACAATAAAAGTATTGGTGTCACTTCATTCTATATACCAACTCTACAATTAATTTAATAAAAATGTCACGTCATTCTATATACCAACTAATCAACACAAACTCAAGCAATAATGAAAATTGACGAATCAACTCATACGGAGAATATCAGGAAGTGCATGATCTGTTTATTGATATTAATTGGAGCACCTGTTGTATATTTGGCAAAAAAAATTGAATGTATTTGTAAAACAACTATTCCTCTCCATCATTTCACATAAAGTCAAAGATAATTTTTGAGGGTTGCAATTTTTTTTCAAGCCCAAACTTTGAAAGTGACCGTGACCACAAAGAATACCGACTGTGCAAGTGTGAAGAGAGGCATCTGAATGGATGATGATCGCAACCATGTAGGAGAGCATTAAGTTTAAAAGCTTTGAAATTTATTTAACAAATAAAAAATGGGCACGATGAATTCTATTTTAGCAGACAACCCTATTCACGACAGCGACCAATTTGTGAATTTGTTTTCAAAATACTAAAAAGGTATTTACAAATTTGTTTGAATGATTTGCATTGACCAATTTATTAAAAAAAATTGACATTTTAAAATAATATGTGCTAAAATTTAAAAGTATTTGTTAATACATTTATTTTTATATTTATGATAAAATATATAAATTATTTATTTGAGAAATTATTTATGTTACCTAAGAGTTCGATATCATATGGTGCTTTTCTTAGTTTGGTATCTTGGTTTCATAAAAATAGATCTTTCGTATCTTTATAACATGAAATAGTTTAAATTTAAATATGACATTTCTAATTAATTTTCAAAGTGAATTCATAATTAATATGTAAATTGAAGAGTCTTTGAGTTTTTAGATAGTATAAAAATTATAAAAATAATGTATTTATAATGTTGTCTAATTTAATATATTTATTATAATTTTTAATCTAAAATAATTAAATAAATTAAATTAAAGTATTAAGTGTATTATATTTTTCAATCCACATTATTATTGTTTTGATTTTTTAAAGTGAGAGCAATTAGAAGTATTTAAATAACTCACAAAAGTTATTTTGATTTTTTCTTATGTTTTAAATTTCCATCTATTATTTTTTTAAGCTTTATCCATGATATTAAATTTGTGTCATTATGATTTTTTAAACAATTTTAATAACAAAATTATTAATATTTTAATTATATTTATTCTTATTTAAACTAAGCAATAGTACTCACTACTAATGATACAAATTTAATATCGTATATAAAGCTTAAAAAAATAATAATAGATAGAAATTTAAAACATTAAAATATATATATATATATAATCATACAAATTTAATATCGTGGATAAAGCTTAAAACATAATAATAGATGAAAATTTAAAACATCAAAAAATAATTAAAAATAACTTTGGTGAATTATTTAAATAATTTTAATTACTCTTACTTTAAATTGTACTGCAAAGCCAATTTTCCAGATAATATAGATTGGTGTCTTCAACTTTCTTACTCATTTATGAAAGCTTGTCTAAACAGTTTACAATGCACTAAGAATCCCAAAGTGAAACGTTTTATGCCAATTTAAGATTTCAATATCAAGCCTAAGAAATAACCAATATAAATGCCTTGTAGATACAAGTTTGACAGCAAATGAAACTAGCACAGGAATAGATTTTTACCTCTATCAACCAATCAATCAAGATTGCCCTCATTTTCTCATTGATTTCAACCTGCCTTGTCATATAATTTGAGGTATGCAGCTAATGGTCTAGTTATATGGACATATGGTGCTACAAACTTTTACTGAAAAGAAAATAAAAAATTACTTTAACATTCCCCAAAAAACTACAATAATTGACAGAGAGACACACCTCAATCTTCCGGTAGAAGTTATATATATCTTCAACATATTCAACAACTGCCAATTGATTTTCAGGGTCTCCATCATCCATGATAGGAAGAGCATTGTGGCAGTTGTTGCACGCATCCTGAAATTACGCTTATCAAGATTATTGAACTTTTTTTATCCTACTTACATCATAAATATACATAAAGATATCTGAAGTCTATAACACCCTCTAGTAATTTGGTGTGGATGTGGGTACTTAAAATAAGCAAGAATATCTACAAAGTAGCCATTGTTCAAATACAATAGTTAGTTCATACATTTCAAAATTCAATAATTGAACTAGGTGGCAGGGAAATGCTACCTATGCGGCCTTGTTATTTGAATTTTAAAACGTTTTTAAAAAATATTTATAATAATCCCGGATGCGGGTGTTTGACAGCACAAAGGGTACGCAGGTGGTGTGTCACATGGGTAGGTGTCAGCCCAAGCATGCCACGGGGTACTGCGCAGGACGAGCGAGTTGGTCTCGCACAAGGTTATTAATGCAGGCTCTTAACTCCTCCACCCGCTTCATGGTGAACTGTGCAATGGCGCACCATATACGCTACATTCCCGTAGCTCCATCGCTCATTTCTGCAGCATTATGGATCACTGTGGTCTGTGTCACTCTGTGCTACTCCATTAGCGTGCCTGAGTCCGACCCCTTTCCAGGTTCAAGAGCGTTATTCAAACGCCGAGCTCGGGTTCCAGGTGCTTGCAACTTAGTGGGAGTTCGGTTTCAGTCTGAATTTGGTTACTACCCTCCGTGTTTCTGCTCATTCGATAAACCTCTGCACCTTGCAATGCCGCAAGAATGGATCAGGATGTTAAGCAGGCGAGGTGGCTCCCGTGGACGTGCCATCTCTCAGCGGTCAACCCCTCCTTCACACTCTTCCACGGATGTGTTGGAACCTGGGCGAAGCAGTCCCCCTGTCACCAGATCTGGTAGAGGCAGAGGTCGCGGGCGTGGTAGGAGGGATGATTGTGAGCATGCGGCCCACCCCACGGTTCGCTATGGCATCCCCTGTACTCTTGCTAATTCCACCTTTATCGTCTCCGTCACTATTGAAAAATGCGAAGATTTCAGAGGCCAGGGAGAAGCACATCCTGAAATACCGGTAGATCATAGGAGGGCGACTCCAATAGACAGTCAGCGTCCAGCAATAGGAAGCTCCTCTATGGCGAATCAGGCTGTCCCTGCAGGTCCAAGTGAGCCAGCTCAGAGAGAACCAACAGGCTCGGTGGTTCTTCACTCCGACTCGGATGACTCATTACAATTTGGGTGCAGGGTCGTTGAGGAACCCTATACCACTGATGATGATTGACCTTGCCCGGTTTTCCGCTCTCGGCAGCTTCAGAAGTAGGAACACTACTCTGTTTTGTATCTTGAATTATGCTAGTGTCAGGTCTCTGCATGTCTTTGTGTCGTTTATGCATCGTGTTATATTGTCTTTGTTCAGCAATGTTTCGGGTCTTATAAGAAGCCAAATCACAGATGGAGGTCTACTGAGAACTGAGAATATGAACATTTGTGCAAATTGCCAACTTCTTGGCAAGATTTTCAAGGCTATGGCCTTGTTGTAACTTTTTGTTCCTTTTTGTATAATAATAGAAGTAGACAGATTGAGAAAAAAAAATATTTATAATAATTATTTTTATTATTATTATAATTTATTATGTTAATTAAGAGTTAAAGCTTGTAATTATTGAAGTGGATCATCATTAATATTTTTAGGTTGAAATGATCATTAATATTTTTTAAGTATGGTTTAAAAATTGGTATTAATAAAGTTGATTTTCATTAAAAAAAAATATTAGTTAAAAAAGAGTGAATGAAATGTTTTTTATTTGGTTCAAATTGTCACAGATGCATGTGTAGTTGTGTAACTTACTGTGAAGTGTTGGTTATGGTTAGAAATAATTATCTTATTAACTCCACTCATAATTATTAAATTTATAATTTAATTTAATTTAATTTGTTTAAATAATAAAATATTAAACCGTAAATTATATTATATTATATTACAATATATTAATATTATTATATTAGTTTTGTTTCATAGTATGAGTATAAAAGAATTTGTGATTTTATATTGTTTATTTATTTTTTAAATGTAAAAATGAATTTAGTGATTTAAAAATCTTAAAATTTTAATAATATAATAATTATTTTTATTATTATTATAATTTATTATTTTATTTAAGAGTTAAAGTTTGTAATTATTAAATTCGATCATCATTAATATTTTTAGGTTGAAACGATCATTAAAATTTTTTAAATATGGTTTAAAAATTGGTGTTAATAAAGGTATAGTTTAATAAAGTGAATTTTTGTTTTTTTCCCATAAAATTCGGTGATATTATTCTTAATGAAATTGTTAAGTCTTGTCCCACAGGGCTTTGGATTGATGGTGAATGGGTGCACTATTAAGGCACTCCTTGTGATAGGTCATTGGTTCAAATCACCGTGGGTGCTTGCCTACCAAAAAAAAAAGAAATTGTTAAGTCTTGTAATTTAACATATATTTTTAAATATAAAATTAAATGACCTTTAATGGAAAGATCATTATAAAGTCTTAGTTAATGATATTTAATGAAAATATCTTTATAAAGTGGTCGATTAAAAAGGTATCCTATTTTCCATCCTTTAGGACATTAATTCTTTGATAAATTAGAAGATCTCTATTGGATTAAAATTTATTTCTTATAATTTATTAGTTTTATGTTTTAATCCACTGATAATTATTAAAATTTTAATTTAATTTGATTTAATTTGTTTAAATAATAAAATATTAAACAGTAAATTATATTATATTATATTACAATATATTAATATTATTATATTAGTTTTGTTTCATAATATGAGTATAAAAGAATTTGTAATTTTATATTGTTATTTTTTTTAAATGTAATGTTTTTTTCAAATATAAAAATGAATTTAGTGATTTAAAAATCTTAAAAATTTAATAGTTTTTAGGTTGATCATCATTAATATTTTTAGGTATGGTTTAAAAATTGGTATTAATAAAGTGAATTTTTATTTTCTTCCATAAAATTTTGTGATATTATTCCTAATGAAATTGTTAAGTTTTGTAATTTAACATATATTTTTAAATATAAAATTAAATTTAGTTGTTAGAAATGTTTCTTTGTTTGAAATGTTTTTTATTTGGTTCAAATTGTCACAAATGCATGTGTAGTTGTGTAACTTACCGTGAAGTGTTGGTTATGGTTAGAAATAACTATCTTATTAACTCCAAGTTAGTTAATGACCATTAATGGAAAGATCATTATAAAATCTTACTTAATGACCTTTAATGGAAAGATCATTATAAACTCTGCTAGATTAAAAAGGTATCCGATTTTCCATCCTTTAGGACTTTAATTCTTTGATAAATTAGAAGACCTCTCTATTAAGTTAAAGCTTATTTCTTATAGTTTTAAGAAGGGTTTCAGCGTAAATCACATGTAGAAAACATTTGTCGACGCGTTTCGAACCAACCAGTGTGGTTCATCGTCAGGACAAGTTGAAGAGTCAGATCATGGCTGCATATTAAATAGGGAGAGCAGATCTTCCAAACGGCTAGGTGTGACCATCAACGGCTATATAAAAACGGCTAGATTTGTAATATTATATTAAAATATTCTTATAATGTTAATCATGGGTTAATAAGTCAAAAGTTAATAACTAATAGTAATAATAAATAATATAATATTATAATCATAGTAAATAATTTTCTTCTTAATAATTAATTTATATATTTATATATTTTAATATATTATATATTTGTATTTTACTCTATTTTATTTTATTTATATATTTCTATTTAATTATTATAATTTATTTAATTCTTTTTAATTTATTTATTCATTTAATATCCAATAGGGATAAGATATACTCAATCTAGGTAAATAAGTCTAGAAATCTTAATTCCTATTCATATTATCAGTACTAGGTTATACAGGTAAGACCCGTAAAGGGGGTGTTTTATAATAATATTGATTTAATATAACTGATAATCGAATGGAATTAATAAATTATTATTGAATATTAGTTAAAAAAATTTGGAATTATTAAGGTAAGGGTAAAAGATTAATATCAAAATTATTAGTAAAGTCATCTAATGGATCTAGGGATGTTAGTACAAGCCAAGATTGATAATGTTAAGATATTAATGTTATGGTATTAGTAATAAAAATATTAGAACGAGAGACAAATTCTAAATTCAAGAAGGTCAAGAACAGGACAATTAATAAAATAAACTATCCACAGGAGAAACCCTAGGAGGATAGAAAAGTCATGGCTCAATGGAGAAGGATACGGGATAATACGGGGAAATACGGGGGAACCTAGAAAGCTAGAAAAGGTCAAAAAAGGGGATGGGGGGCAAGGGGAAGGCATGACTAGGAAGAAAGGGCAGGGATCCAGCAATTACTAATCTTCCAACCGTCATTTCTATTGAGATTGTTTGGCCTTCTTTCTTTTTTTTGCTGAAGCAAGAGTAGTGCCTTCTATATCATTAAGCCAACAAGAATTTACATAGAATACAAAAGCCTAACTAACACCGTGGACTTCGGTAAAAGAGGCTAACCGCCTAAAAAAAAGACCTTCAATCGAGCAGAGAATGCCTCCTAACTCTGGAAAAGATGTACAAGGAAAGCGTCTGGTGGGCGGAAAAACAAAGGATAACACAAGCATCTCGAACTTGCCTTTATAACCACAACCGTTCAAACCACTGAGCCATCCAACGGACGAGAGAGAATCACCCTGTGAAGTTAATCAAAGTTTAACGTTCCCACCTGCCAAACTGCACACTCATTCCCAACCGTAGATTTGATCTATCAGAGCCAACAGTCGTGAGCCATATCACACATCACTAGATTCCCGAATAATAGCGCCCGGCGAGGGCGGATTACATTTTATTTCTTCTGCCACGTGTAGGATCCCCACTGGAATCGCTCCCCAAACACTGAAACCACTTTTCGCTTAAGTGTCGAGCGATCGCCAGAAAACCACAAGTACAGCTGATTTCCTTTCCGCCAGAGAAAAAGAGGAAAATGCGGTCGTCGGGAAAGCCATGTTTTCCGTCCCACTTATTCTTATGTCTGTATCTGTTATAAAACTCTGGATTGTTGTGAGTCTCTCTACAGTGATCCCTCCTGGAGAACTGCAAAAACCTATTAACGATGATCGAGGTTTTCCGAGGCCGACTTCCGAAAACCCGACTGAAGAACAAAGGTGGAGCTTTCTGCGTTTTAGTCATTGTGTACACTTCTCCTTTGCTCTGTTACCAAATATGTCCATATCCTCTACAGCTTGCTCGCTACAGAGAGCCTTTAGTCTACTTTGAGGTAGCTCCTACCACTTCCTCCAAGCATTGCCTTCCTTGCAGCTCACTCCTTGGTTAGCCAGGATATCCGCCAGCTTATTGGCTTTTCTCCGCACGTGGTTGAAACTGACTGTGCGAAGACCCAGAAGATGACTTTGAATTCTTTGGAAAACCCTGATGAGCCTCCAATGTTTTGAAACTTTCTCTGGTTCAGTTCCACAGCTAATTCTTTTCACCAAATTGATGGCTAACTCTGAGTCTGCTTTAATAATAACCTTTAAGCAATTTTCCTGCTTCAGAAACTCTAAGCCTTGTTCCAAGGCCATTAATTCTGCCATGTTGTTGGTGGCTTTGCCTAAATGACCATGGAAGATACAGATGATGATTCCTTCTTCGTTCCTTAAAACTCCTCCAAAACCAGCAGTTCTCGGGTTCCCTTTCGAAGCACCATCAATGTTTAATTTCAAAAAACCTGTCATAGGAGGATGCCAAAAGTCCTTCTCCACCTCCCTTGAGTTTCCTGTCCTCTGCAGGCTTTGAGGTATGAGCCCCTGCATTCCCAGAAGTCTGAGAATTCTCAAATCCACCTCTGAGGGAGGATTCTTGGGTTGATTGCGCACTATGGAGCTAACAGTTTCCCTAAGTTGATTCAAGGTTAGCTCAAACAGTCTCTGACGGGGGTTTTTTTCATTCTTGAAAATTCTCTTGTTCCTTTCTTTCCAGACATTCCATATGATGAAGCTTGGTGTTAGGGCCCAAGCTAATCTGAGGAATTCGTTGTCCGAGAAATTTCTACTCCAGTTGTTAAGGGTGTGAATAATACTCCCTTTATCCCTATCGGACTTTTGAAAAATGATGGCGAAAGAATCCCATAACCAGGAGGAGAAAATGTAATTGTTGAGTATAAGCTCCATTGTTTCCTCCTGAGCTTTACAGAGTTGGCAAATGGAAGGTCCCAGAATGCCCCTTTTTCTAATATTGTCCGAAGTCAAGATTTTCTTTTGAAGAACTAGCCACGTGAAGAGTTTTATCTTCATCCACCCTTGGTTCTTCCAAAGTTTCTGCCAGGATTTGGTCTGGAACATGGGAATCCAGCTCTAAGAGAATACTTTTTGCTTCCCTAAGATTAAAGGTGCCTTCTTTATTGTTGCCCCATCTTAGCTGATCCTGTCGCCCTGCTACTAAGATCATTCTTTGATCCAGTATTCTTCTAATTTCTTCTACTTTTGATTTCAAGAGACTATTTTCATCATAATTAAAATTCCTCCAGACTCTCCACTTTTCAGGATTCAAAGAGTGATCCCAGAAATCTTTTACCTTACCTAAGCCTTGGATGTCTGTTTCACTCTTAAGGCTGAGAAAGTCCTCTTTTAGCAGAATTGGTTCTTGTTGCCATCTATCCTCCCAGAATAGTGCTAGATCTCCCTCTCTTATTTCCCAGAAGCTATTATTTTGTACCAAACCCCTATTCTCCTAGGCTTTATTCCAGATGTATGAACCTTTTATAATTCCAGACATTCTAATGAGATCACTTGAATGCCAAGAGTTGGCATATTTTTCTTTCCAAATACTTGCCCATTGAGCATTTGGATCATGAACCCATCGCCACCATAGTTTGGCACCTAAAAATTTATTGAGAATTTCTTGGTCATCCAAGCGTAGGCCTCCCTGGTGCTTGGGTTTACATATTTGATCCCAGGAAACCAAGGCCCATTTCTTCTTGGTCTCCTCCTTACCCCATAGAAAGTCTCTTTGGATATTTCTGAATTGCTATAGAACTCCTTTTGGAGTGAGGAGAGCTGATAACATAAAAACAGGGATAGCTTGTAAAACTTCCTTAGTAAGGACCAACCTTCCAGCCAGATTTAAAGCTCTGCAGGTCCATTTTCTGACTTTGTCCTGCATCTTTTTTATTAACGTTTCCCAAATGCTTTTTTGCATTGGTTTGACAGTGAGAGGAACTCCCAAATATTTTGAGGGAAGGGAGTCCCATTGAAAACATAGGATTCTGGCAATATTTCTCTATATAGCAATATTGGTATTAAAGAAAAAGATTTTTGATTTCAAGAGATTAACTTCCATACCTGAAGCCCGAGCAAAGACATCCAGGATGTATTTGTAGGTTGTGGCTTCTTTGGTTGTGGGGATTCCCCGTAGCATTGTGTCATCAACAAAATGTTGATGTGTCAGAGCCTGACCATTCCCTATAAGTTGTATGCCCTTGATATTGCCTGTTGCTTTAGCCTGTTTGATTGCTCAACCTAGTCCTTCCATCATGAGAATGAAAAGAAATGGAGAAAGTGGGTCTCCTTGCCTGAGGCCTCTAGAAGGAATGAAAACCTCAGAGGGAGAACCATTCACTAAAATTGAAAAGCTTGAGGAAGTTACTAGGGCCATTACCCTTCTCACCCAATCATGGTCAAAACCAAAGGCCATAAGAATTTTCTTGATGTAGCACCAGTTTATCTTGTCATAAGCTTTGGTAATGTCTAGTTGCATGATCATTCCCGCCCACCTCTTGCTTGTCATCAAGTGAACCACCTCGTGAGATTGAATAATGTTATTTAGAATTTGTCTACCTTCCACATAACCAGATTGTTCTCCTAAAACCAAAGAAGGGAGTAGAGGTTTGAGCCTGTTGGCCACTACCTTGGATATGATCTTGTAAACCACATTGCATAAAGCTATGGGTCTATATTTGTCAGGAGTTTGAGCAAGGTCCTGTTTAGGGATAAGTGAGATGAAGGAGGTATTGAGAGCTTTCAGCATAGTTTTGTTCAACCTGGAATCCTCTACAACCTTCAAGATATCCTGTTTAACAATATTCCAGCAGACTTTGAAAAAATCCACATTAAAACCATCTGGGCCTGGTGCTTTTCCTTTCTGCATTTCTTTGAGGACATCACAGACTTCCTCTTCCGTTACTGGCCTATTGAGATTGAAATTATCCTCTCTGGACACTAGCTTAGGGATGTTGTTAGTAATTTCCTTGATGGACTGCTCTCTATCTGAATTGTTTTCCTGGGTGATATCACGGAAGTGCTAAACCAAAACCGAGTCTATCTCCTCATGGGAAGTATGAAGCCTCCCATTCTTATCCTTGATCGAGGAGATTCTGTTGTGGGATCTATTGGCCATGGTAGATCTGTGAAAGAATTTGGTGTTGCGCTCTCCTTCTTTCAGCCATTGGATTCTTGACTTTTGCCTCCAAAATATTTCCTCTTGTTTGCTCAAATTTTCCCATTCTTGATGATGTCTATCTGCTTGATCACTCTTGTCTTTGTCAAAGCCTTCCTTTATTAGAGCTTGATTGAGTATCTGCATTTTGATTTCCACCGATTTTTTTTCCACAAAAATATTACCAAAATCACTCTTATTCCATTCTTTAAGCCTGAGTTTGATATGCTTCAATCTTTTATGCAAAAGGAACATATTTGTTCCTTGAATCTGCAAATCTTCTAACCACCATTTTTCAATATTGCTTATGAAATCTGGGTGAGAAAGCCATATATTCTCAAATCGGAAAGGTCTGTTCCTTGGAGTACCTATGCCCTTGATATCCAGTTGAACTGGCCAATGATCTGAGCCTCCAAAAGGAAGAATTCTCGTTGTTATTTCTTTATCTATAAGCATGAGGTCTTTCGAGATAATGAATCTGTTTAATTTAGAGGCGACCTCAGCCTCTCCTCCTCTTTTGTTATTCCAAGTAAAAAGGCCATTGCTCGTTTCTGAGTCAACAAGATTCATATTATCTGTGAAGGTTTGAAATGCGATAGAGTCTTTACTTAGAGCCCTAGTTCCCCCTCTTTTTTCTGAAAGGGATTTAATCATGTTGAGATCTCCCCCCATGATCCAAGGAATACCTGCATGTTTATTCCTGAGTTCCTCCAGGGAGTCCAGAAACTTGAGTTTGTCCTCTGATCTCTGGGGACCATAAACATTCGTGACCAGATAGTTCTCGCTATCTCCAAGAAGCTGAATAACAACTGATAAATAATTCCTCTATGCCTCAGCATCTATTATCCCAATTTTTTGGGGGTTCCAAAGAATGAGGATACCTCCTGCTGTGTTTTCTACTTTAACTTCTAGATACTCGAATCTATCAATCCATTTGCTATGAATTTGTCTTAATTTTTGAATGGAACATTTTGTTTCCTGGATGAAGATAGTATTCGGCTCTGCTTGTTTCATTATATTACTAAGCATTCTCTGCTTTCTTTTACTGCCTAAACCCCCAATATTCCAAGATATGCACTTCATAATTAAATAATTGTAAAGGAGTAGCTAGCAAGATCTTTCATCTTACCCGAGTCTATCATCAACTTTCCACACTCCATCAAGAGTTCATTCTGCTTTTTTCTGCCTCTTTTTTTTCCAGGATTTCTGGTTGCTAGTCTAGGGGTTGTTTTCATCGTTTTTACACCTTTATCATCCTGCTTGCTACTGCTTTTTTCCTTTTCAAATCCCTTGGCCTAAGTTTTCCATAAAAACAATTGTTGTATTCTATTGAGCTCTTCTTGAGGCATCGAATCTACCCCCTCCTTAGCTCCTTGGATTAAGAACCCTTCTAGATCTAGGTGTTCTTTGTCAAGAATCTCTTGAAGCTCCTGATCCTCCAGTTCCATTTCACTTTGTGTCATATCTGGGTCCATCTCCAGCTCTGTATCGCTTATCATGGCTTCTCTTTGATTATCACTGTCCTTACTTTGTTTCTGTTTATCATTTTCCTCATTTTCTTCTGGATTCTCTTCCATTTCTTGATCTTCTTTCACGTTCTCTTCTTCTTCCTCCAGAACTTGGAACTTGTTTTGGCTAACCTTTTGCCCTTCATTTGGATTTTTTTTGGCCCTCTTTTGCTTCCTTTTCCTTTGTTTACCACTTTGCGAAAATTGTCATTATCCTTAACTGTGTTAACTTAACCCTTGTTTTCTGCTTTACTGAGGGGGCAGTCTCTGAAAAGGTGCCCCTGTTCATGACATTTACGACATCTGAACGGAATATGTTCATAGTCTACTGCTTGCACCTATTCTTCATCATAAACTTCCAAGATAACCGCATCTGGAAGGGCTCCAAATAGATCCATTTCCACACATATCCTTGTGAAGGAAGTATATTTTCCTCTTCTAGTGGCTTCAGAGGCTTTGACAAACCTCCCTAATTTGTTGCCTATAGCTGTTAGCGATTCTATTTGCCAGTAATCAAGAGGTAAAGAATAGAGCCTTACCCAGACTGGTACAGAGGAAAAAGTTTCGTGCTCCGGGACGAAATTCATCATCCATGGCCGCATGTAGAGGCCAACTGCTGCATAGAAGTAGGGCCCTCCTTCAAACACTCTGTCTTTGTCCTCGATGTTTGTGAATACTACCGTGAAGAACCCCTTTGACCCAAGATGTAGGTCAATGCTCCCTTTAGGTTTCCAGTGATATTTGATCCAAGATTGTAGAGCTTTTTCAGTGGGCCATAGGCCCATGAATTTGCAGATGATGGCATAAATCCTCATGTGATCCCTGTGCGCCTACAGAGCTGGGTCATTTAAGACTACCCTGGGAGCAATTCCCGCCTTGGGTTTGCAAGGTCCCTTTTGTATATCTTTTGCTTTGTTTTTTGTCTTCTTCCTCCTTGTCTTTTGCATCCTTTTTCTTCTTGGTTCTGATTCATTTTGTCTCCTCATTCAGGGTTCCGCGCCTATCCTCTTCCGTACCTCTGTCATTCTCTAGAGGCTTCTTGCCTCTACTGGCAACTGCTTCCTTGTAGGAGGGAGTGGAGCTCCTTCCTCTGCGCACGTCCATGATGATTGACTTCTGTGCCCCCCTGCAACCCTCGCTGATTTCCCGCTCCTCCGTCGATCCACAACAAAGGTTACATTTCACATTACTATTCTAAAATAGATTTTTTTCAAGCATTAAAAGTGGGTGGTTATTTTTCTAGCAACAAATTACTAGGAAACAAATGATACTCTTGTAGGAGTGTTTCCATTGTTTGGCCTTCTTTCAATTTCAATAGCTTCCCTGAATTTACGGTGATGGAACTGCGCAACCTTGGCAATAACCTTGGCCTCTTCAATACAAACATGATGTTTGGTCTTTTCTGCGTGCTCTGTTAATGCTGAAGACTTGGTTCTCCCATGCCTTAGGTCAGCAGCATGTTCGTTGATCCTTTGATTGATAGAGTGCCTTGTTTCCCCGATATAGGGGGTCCCACAAGATTAAGGAATAATGTAAACACCCTTCATGTCCTTAGGGTCAATAGGATCCTTCACCAACCAGAGGGATTTACGATCCTTAAAACTATTATGGATCACAGAAGCCTCAATTCAACAATTATTTCTTATAATTTATTAGTTTTATGTTTTAATCTACTCATAATTATTAAATTTTTAAGTTAATTTAATTTAATTTGTTTAAATAATAAAATATAAAATATAAAATTATATTTATATTATATTACAATATATTAATGTTATTATATTAGTTTTGTTTCATAATATGAGTATAAGAGAATTTGTAATTTTATATATATATATATATATATATATATATATATATATATATATAAATCTATTGTTTTTTTTAATGTAAAAATAAATTAGTGATTTAAAAATCTTAAAAAATTAATAATATAAAGGTGCAGTTGAATAAAGTGATTTTTTTATTTTTTCCATAAAATTTGGTGATATTATTCCTAATGAAATTGTTAAATTTTGTAATTTAACATATATTTATTTCATTAAGTTTTGTAATTTAACATATATTTTTAAATATAAAATTAAATTTAGTTGTTAGAAATGTTTCTTAAAAATAAATTTAGTTGTTTGAAATGTTTTTTATTTGTTTTAAATTGTCACAAATATATTTAAAAATTGATATTAATAAAAGTGTAGTTTAATAAAGTGATTTATTTTTATTTTTATTTTTTTTTCCCATAAAATTTGGTGATATTATTCCAAATGAAATTGTTAAGTTTTGTAATTTTACATATATTTTTGAATATAAAATTAAATTTAGTTGTTAGAAATGTTTCTTAAAAATAGATTTAATTGCTTGAAATGTTTTTTATTTGATTCAAATTGTCACAAATGCATGTGTAGTTGTGTAACTTAACATGAAGTGTTGGTTATAGTTAGAAATTAATTATCTTATTAACTTCACGTTAGTTAATGACCTTTAATGGAAAGATAATTATAAAGTCAGGCGATTAAAAAGGTATCTCGTTGTCCATCCTTTAGGACATTAATTCTTTGATAAATTAGAAGATCTCTATATTGGATTAAAAATTATTTCTTATAATTTATTAATTTATGTTTTAATCCATTCATAATTATTAAAAATTTAATTTAGTATTTTAAATAATAAAATATTAAACAGTAAATTATATTATATTATAGTACAATATATTAATATTATTAGTCCCTGCCGGGGAATATATGCAATCGATCGATCGCTTACCGTTGGTTGATCGACGTGATTTTTCATTATATGAACAAAATAACCTTAGTCGAACCAAAGTTTTGGGGGTGGAAAGGTTTTGGGGTCTTATTGCGGGCTTCGCATCGTTCAAGGTGAAGGGCACGTGGTCCCGCGACTCCCAAGCGGATAGCATGTACTGTGGTGGTCTTATCGGCGGACAACTGTCCCTCCTCGAGATGCTGGAAAGTTACTCGGCTTGGGTTTTACCCTGTTCGCGCCCTTTGGGTTATTATTGTTACTTGGTTGTTTAGCTCTGCAGTCTCTGCGATTTTTCCTTTGTATTTGTTGTATTGTCTGCGGTGAAAACACAATGCGGTTCCTGCCTGCTCGGTTAACTGCATAGCAAACGTTTAGTTGCGGTTCTGTTGTTCCAGGTCCGGCTTGTATGGCTCGACTGTCTGGTGTCGCTTTGGTAAGTTCGGCTACTGTATTGTTTAGATGTTTGTTCCTCTGTCGTTTAGCGTTTTCCAGTGGCGTTGATGTTTGTCACAGTATTGTCTGAGCATTATAAGTTAATGGCATTCTGGTTAAATACTGAGGGTTTCTCTTACCTGCATGGGTTTTATGGAAATTTCCGTAAATGTCGGTTTCAACCACCATGTGGCTTGGGTTTTACCCTGTTCGCGCCCTTTGGGTTATTATTGTTACTTGGTTGTTTAGCTCTGCAGTCTCTGCGATTTTTCCTTTGTATTTGTTGTATTGTCTGCGGTGAAAACACAATGCGGTTCCTGCCTGCTCGGTTAACTGTATAGCAAACGTTTGGTTGCGGTTCTGTTGTTCCAGGTCCAGCTTGTATGGCTCGACTATCTGGTGTCGCTTTGGTAAGTTCGGCTACTGTATTGTTTAGATGTTTGTTCCTCTGTCGTTTGGCGTTTTCCAGTGGCGTTGATGTTTGTCACAGTATTGTCTGAGCATTATAAGTTAACATGCTATGGGAGAGTTATAGAGACAATCATATGGGAGAGTTATAGAGACAATCATAAATTACTCTCAAGAGATGTTTTCTTACTCATAAACCATATATCCCATGAGAGTCATGTTCCTAATAATTAAATCTATGCTTGATGACCCAATGCAATGTCAAATCTTGGAACACTTCCACAATTTAAATCAGACCAATGAAAAGCATTATTCGAGTCTTAACAGTAACTAAAACAAGTGTAGAATTAGCTCCAAATGATATGAAGATTAATACCGACTCCCTACCTATGGAAGTAAGGCCAATGCCAAAATATGATTTGCTTCTTGTTGGTTTAATCCAACATGACAAACCTTTCTAGAGAATATTTCATTCTTGGATAGGCAAAAATAATGATATTCCGAGAATATTTCTCATCCAACACTCCAAGCCTCAAATGTGTAGACATCATGACATATTTGTTGTTGGCGAGCCACATTTCGATCT
This sequence comes from Pinus tabuliformis, assembly GCA_031772625.1. Taxonomy (NCBI): domain Eukaryota; kingdom Viridiplantae; phylum Streptophyta; class Pinopsida; order Pinales; family Pinaceae; genus Pinus; species Pinus tabuliformis. The sequence continues at coordinate 1,410,009,046 of CM062816.1, read as the reverse complement.
CTTTTATTACTATTTTTTTTTAACATAGTCGGTTGTTGTATTGTATTTCAAAAAAAAGAGGAGGAGGCTGATCCCCTGAGGTACATAATGATATGCCATGAAGTGCTAGGAGAGAAGGAGTTACAGTAACAAAATCCTCCTTGTTCCTGCCTTTTAGGCTTTGAAGAAAAGACTGAACAGAAGTAAATCCTAACAAACTGAAGCAATAAAAAACAACATTTGCAAAACATAGTCAATCTATATTGATGTGGCTGATATGCCGCGCTGTAGATTCTTCAGGCTTATCATCTTCTCCAGCTTGCTTGATGCTTGAAGAGCTTGTAGGTACTGCATTTCTCTTTTCCATCATATATTTCAGTATTTCAATGGATTCTTCAGCGTGAGCACACCTGTTGGATAGCTGGTTGAACTGCTCATGCAATGAAGAAATTCTGTGCAGAAACAAATTAATATCAGCTTCGTATTTTTCATTGATAAGTCGGTTTTAATTGTCAATCTTGGCTTCCATGATCTTCTGGTGGTTGTCAATCTTGGCGTCCAAGATCTTCTGGTGGGCTCTTAACTGCTCCAACTCAACTTGAAGATTGGCACAATGGAGGCAATCCTCGCTCCTCGCCATTGGTGCAGAAGAAGGTTAAGTCTGAAAGAGCTGAATGAACCAGGGAACGGGCGTGAGTCTTTTATTACTATTATTAGTATTGTTATTATTATTTATTTAGAACATCAACTACATCACACTCCTCATGCATACTAAGTTGTAAGGTGCACCAAGGATAATCTTGGTGCAATAAACATTGAGTTAGCACCATTCATTTCCAGTAAGATAACTTGAACATGTGAGACACAAAAGAACTTTCCATAGGTTCATCCCATCTATCTGGTAGCCCATTATTTTATTTAATGAGGCTAGTTTGTTTAAATTTGGTTTGATTTCTAGTCTACACCATGTTAACAAAAGAAATCCCTCTGACTCTGTAGGGTTACCCGCTAACATATTTTGGCCACATTCAATGTCCCATGACCATTTTATGTTCTAGATGATTTCCTAGATGATCTTTCCAATACATATATTATGATATGTTGGATCGTTTCCACTGCCTTCTTCCCATGGATTTTTCCTACAAATGATTCCCAACATGTTGACGTGGATCTTTCTCTATTACAATTTGGCGTAGATCCTATCTACAAGAAATCCAAGATTGGTAATTCGTTATGGGCGTAATACAGTTGTAATCAAAGCCAATGGAATATAATCAATTGAGTTGGATAATGCAATTATTGTTTTGGTTGATTACATTTCTATGGCAAATTTTAGAACGTTTTTAGGGTGAAAATGAGTTATTTGATGGCTTAGGGTACATGGAACATTACTAACATCACCAGAACAAACTACTAGTAGAACATTGGCATTTGTAAGCAACATCCAAAAGGATAGATGTAGAATAAGTTGTTTCAGTCATTCAACCCAAGGTCCAATATTGAATCTAAGGATCCAACAAGAGACACATCCTAGTCTGCGACGAACAAGTTAGCCCATCTATGACTATATCAAGGTTTACATTTTTCTTTAGAAGGTGCAGTGTAAGTTGTGACTGTGGCTATTCCCTAAACATCACTCACGATAGAGTTACTTATGTTGCACAAAGCAAGCATTTACACTATCTAGGAAAATTAATACCTACAATGCCTATTGTGTGAAACAAGAGATCTCAGTAATGCTCCATACGTTGCAATAGACAAGAGTCTCCAATGGTGAGAAAGTATGAATGTACCAAGAAATAATCAAGAACTTATAGATTCTAAGTCCATGATAGTAGGTTCATTTATATACGGAATATTTCCAAGGCATATGAACTAGCCTTGTTTGCGTCGTTGTAACTATGGATCTTATTTCTGAAAAATGTTAACTAAATCATATCATCTTTTATGGAAGTATTGTTACATCTGTTGCACTCCCACGCTCCCCGGCATCGTGTAGGGGCCTTCACAATGTACATCCCAGGTACCAAGATATACATTTATCTATGTTGTTATTGGCTATGAAATTAGAGATGTTATTGGGCACTACATCGTAACTCGTGACTTTGGTGGTTTGCCACTTGACACTAGGCAAGTACTCAACCTCGCTTTCAACCCAATATTATTATCTAAAGGCTGCTCAAAATCAGTAATGTCTTTTTTGTGTAGTCAATCCTTTGTACTATGCAACATGAGGTGTATTTGATTCTTTGTACTATGCTCTTTCTCGATGTCATATCTACGAAGCAACATTAATTGACAAATTCAAAATTAAATTTTGTATATTTTATTTTAATTGGAGTTTCGCTATGAATTAAATTAAAGGTTCTTATATTTGAAGTTTAGGGTTTATGCATTATACTTTATTTGGATTAATTTTCATATTTTTCATATTAATTTAAATTTAACTAAATTTATTTAATTTATTTATTTTTGTAAGTTTGGCAGGACTACAAGTTCATCTTCATCATGTCCAATATATCACCCTGATCGGGGCGGGGAATTGAACCAGTGACTTCAAATCAAGGATTGCCTTAACAAAGCACTTAATCACCGTCTATCCAAGACCCCGTGGACTAAATTGATTTAAATTTAATTCATATGAATACTTTTCATATTAATTTAATTGAAATCCATATATTTATTGTATAAATAATGAATTTAAATTTAAAATAATTATGAAATATTAATATTTAAATTAATATCGATTAATATTAATATGAATTTGATTTATTAATTTAAATTAATTTGATTATTTATGATTGTATAAATAATATGGCTTACGAAAATAATTTAGTAGAGTATTAATATTTAATATTTTATTCATATTCTATGAATAAAATTTAATTCTATTATTACTATCAAAATAATTTACGCCAATTATTAATATTATGGTTGACCTCCATTATGGCATCACCCTCTCGTGTGACACTCCCGAACCCGCCTCCTCCAAACACACTGCTATGTAACTCTGCCTTCACATGTAATGCCTCCCCCTATATAACCCCTCCCCCATATAATACCTCTGTTCCTTATATATCAGATTGTAATTTTTACACGAGAACTCCATTTTATATGAAGTGAAAATCTTATACATTGGCAGCAGAAGTATTTTTTACAGTACACAGATTTTAAAATGCATTCATTGATATCTATTGTGGGAGTGGTTCTCAATAGCTAGGAGAACTATTCTGAATGGTCGTGGAAGATCAAACACACTCTCATTTTTTATGAGTTGTGGAAATGAGTGTGTGTTGGAGAAGGAGACAAAGAACCAGAAAAGCCTACCTTAGACAAGGAATTTGCCATTTGGGAAAATAAGAACAGCAAGACTTATGCCTTGATTGCAGCATCAATAAATGACGAGGTGAGTCACCATATTTCGCCATTTTCAATTGCTTTCAAAGCCTTACAAAAAGTTGAAGGAACTCTATGACTCATACTCTACACTTGAAGTTGTTAACCTCATGATTAAATTGTTTAGCCTTGAATTACAAAATCATGATCCTCTTGCTCTTGCATCAAGAGTAAAATCTATTATGCATGTTATCCCACTTACTCAAATTATCTTAAGTCATTACAATCAAATGGAAACCTCAAAGAAATTACCTTTGACTCCCTTGTGAATAAATTTGCAGAGAGAGAAAGATTTTGGGAAGAAGACAACTCCTTTGTCTTCTGAAGAGGTTATGTGTCTTGCACATAGAGAGAAGAATCTTGCTCCAGATTCTTCCAGAGGAAGAGGTGGTCGAAGAGGAAGAGGAAGAAGAAATTTCAGAGGCAGGGGGGTAGATACTCTCAAGGAGAAAAGTCAAATTTGCATTGCATACATTGCAATAGAGATGGATGACATGATGCATCCACATGCAAGTTGCCTTGGGACAGAATTGAGCAGGAAAGAAATCAACCCAAAGGTAAAACTAATGATAAAGAGAAAGGTAAAGCACCTGAATCCACTCACTATGTTGTGGCACATTGTAATATTGGAGTAAATGAAGACTTGTTTAATGATTCACTTACTTCTTGTAAAAATGATTGGTTGCTTGATTCAGGAGCAACTTGCCACATGACTTTCAGAAGAGATTTTTTTGAAGAATATACTGACAATGTTGATGGAGCATTATACTTTGCATACAAATCAATCAAGCCATCAGGGCTTGGCACAATCAGGCTTAAATTGCTTGGTCTTCCAGACTTTCTTTTGCATGATGTTTTATATCTCCCACAACTGAGGAGAAACTAGTTGTCGTTGGTCCACATCTGCCAGCAAGGACACTCCATTCATATGTTTGATGACAAGGTTGAGGTGAGAAAAGCATCAGATCACTCACTTGTCATGACAGGCATAGAAGAAGAAAGGCTTCTCAAGCTGCAAGGTACCTCTGCTCATGCACAAAATTTCTCATACAATTCTCATTATGATGAAGGTACATTTCCATCAAGTTTATTATGGCATGCTAGATTTGGACACTTGAACTATGACAACCTTCACTTGTTGAAGAAAAATGGTGTTACCGGTTTGCCTACAATTCCTAGGAAAATTAAGCAATGTGATGCTTGCATTCTAAGAAAGCATAACAATAGTCTTTTCATGATTCACATTCCAGAGCACATAGAAAACTTGAACTCGTTCATTCAGATTTATGTGGTTCAATGCTTATTCCTTCTGCAAATGGAAATAAATATATGATGACATTTATTGATGACTACAACAGAATGTGTTGGGTTTATTTATTGAAGAACAAATCTAATGTTTTTCAAACATTCAAGAACTTTCATACGTGGATTGAAAATGATGCACAATCTCATATTGGCTCTAGGCACACTGATAATGGAAAAGAATACACTTCAAATGAATTTGAAAACTATCTTCGCCAACACGGAATCAAACATCAAACAATTGTGCCTTATAATCCCCAACAGAACAGAGTAGCTGAAAGAATGAATAAGACAATCTTAAATATGGTGCGCTCCATGATGTTTTTCAAGAATGTCATATTGAGGTTTTGGGTTGTTCTATGTGTTGTATATGTAAAGAATAGATGTCCATCTAATACTATTAGAAACAAGACTCATGAAATGTGGTATGGCCACATTCCTTTGGTAAAGCATCTCGGGGTCTTTGGTTCCACCTGTTATGCCTTGATACCAAAGGTACATAGAAACAAACTTGGTGCAAGGAGTCGTAAGTGTATCTTTTTGGGGTATTCAAACACCTCCAAAGCATACCATCTCTATGATGAAGTTAATAAAAAGTTTGTTGTATCTAGAGATGTAATCTTTCTTGAATCTCCCAAAGCTGACAATGTTGTTGAGCGACAACTTAATGGCTTGGATAGATTCGCAAATGCAAAATCATTTCAAGAATTTGATAATCAGATTCCACATCTTGAAGGGGGGATTCCTATACTGGATCAATCAGTGGAACCTTCTTCTGAAGCACTCTCTCCCCCACATGAAACTCCAACCACTAATGACACTTTGACTAATGTGATTGATAGAATTGGGAGACTCAATCTTGATTCAGTTCCAACTCAATCAACTGAGCAACTTGGACCATCTCAGAAAGGTCCCCCAAAGTGGCTGACGAAGACACTTGAAAGTGTTCATCCTGATGAGGTTGGAAAGACAGGAACAAGAAATTCAACAAGGAAAAATGGAGGTGATGTAGATGATTCTGATTCACCTGTTGATATGGATGTTTCTTATGATTGTGAACTGAATTTGTCTACAGATTTTGAACAAACTTCCTTCAAAGAAGCCGCTTCTCATGATGAATGGAAATAAGTGATGAAAAATGAGTATGATGCCTTAATAAAGAATGGCACTTGGAAGCTGGTTGATCCTCCATTGGGAAACAAACCAATTGGCTGCAAGTGGGTCTACAAGAACAAGTATAAAGTTTATGGCTCACTTGACAAGCACAAAGTCAAGCTTGTGGCAAAAGGTTTTGCACAGAAGGAAGGGGTCAATTATGAGGAGACTTTTTCCCCCACAACAAAATGGGCTACCATCCGGACACTCTTTGCCCTAGCAGCTCAGAACAGTTGAAAAGTCCATCAAATGGATGTAAAAACTGCTTTCTTGAATGGAGATCTAAAAGAGAATGTTTTATGTCCGAGCTTGAAGGATTTTCTATGAAAAGACATGAACATAAAGTATGCAAACTTGTGAAATCCTTGTATGGCCTAAAGCAAGCACCGCAAGCCTGGTATGAAAAATTAACTGAGCATCTTCTGAAACTCAATTTCAAACATTATGATCTTGATGATGCAACTTTTTTTGTCAAGAAAGTTGGCAAAACAATTGTATATCTTGTGGTATGATCCGGATTTAAACAGGAACGCAACAAAATACAGAGATAACCATATACACAAAGATGCAGCGGAAATAATACTTCATTTCATTAATGTAAAATACTGAAATATGCTTACAAACATAAATGGAAATAAACCAGCTAGGGCGATGGTAGCTTATCTCTGAGAAGAGATGTGGCGGCTACATGCCTTTGAACTGTATTACAATGAGGCTTGAAGGCCTATTTATTGTTTAGAAACAATGGAAAACCCTAAACATCCAAAAACCTAACCCTAGAAGATGAAACGCCAAATTGTGGGCCCCATTCGGGTAAATTGGTACATCAACTTCCCAGGGTCATAAATTTGGCATACGATCTTCGTTTGATGTGCACAATATCTCGTTAGAAAGATCTATCCGAGAGCTACAACTTTGGGAAGAGCAACATCGATCCACGGACCCATGTTGCTCCTAGTTTTCCCAAAAAACGTCGTTTAGGGCCTCAAAACGGCTTCGGAAGTTCAGGACCCGAAAAACTGCTAAAAATAGTAAATTGTGCTACAATTAAGGAAACTGAAAAGCTGAAAGAAACAATGGTGGGGGTCCAAGTGGACTTGGAAGGTGGCCACCAATATCCACTTGGATCATTCCTCCCCCCTTAGGAAGCAATGGTCCCAATTGCGTTGAGTTCCTCTATGAGATGAGGAAACTCCTGCTGAACTTGGTCCCTAGTGAGCCACTTGCCCTGGTGAAGGAGTTGGCCTGCTTTGACAACTCGATACAATTGGATATTCTGTTGGCAAGTGTGCTTCATCTGTGTGTCCATGATCCGATCAATTGCAGCTTGTTCCATGCAATCTAGATTTAACTCTGTGGGTGTGTGTTGTTCTGCAATGTCGAATGTGTCTAGTAATGGTAGAAAGTATGGCCGAAGGCGGTCCACATTGAACACTGGGTGCAAGCCAAGGAATGGGGGAATGTTGAGCTCAAATGAATTGCCTCCCATAGCGTTGGTAATGGTGTAAGCATCATATCGGAGTGGTCTGAGTTTCTGATAGGCTCTAGTAAGGCGTTCCTTTTGCAAATGCAACTAGACTTTGTCGCCCACCTGAAACTTGTGTGGCACATGATGTTGATCATGTCGTTGTTTGTACTTGGAATTTGATTTCTCCAGAATCTGATGGACCTGATGGCGAATATGTTGGATGTGATCAATGAAGTTGTTTGCCTTATCTGTTTCGGACTGGACATGAGCCGAATCTGTGTGAGTAGCTGCAACTAGCATGGCCACATTAATGGGACATAGTGGCTGGAATACCAAGCCCACCTAAAAAGGGTTGTGGCCAGTCGAGTTGTGGAGAGCCCGGTTGTAGCTGTGTTGAACATAGGGGAGGCTCTCGTCCCATGTGTGTGGATGCTTTGAGTTGTACATGCGCAAAATGTGTACGATCATCTTGTTGACAACCTCTGTCTGGCCATCAGTTTGAGGATGGAAGGCTGTGGACTTAGTGAGTTTGGTGTCGAGCATCGACCAGAAACTGGACCAAAATTTACTGAGGAACCTGCTATCCCAATCTGAGATGATAGACTTTGGGATCCCAAAGTGTACCCACACTCCTTCAAAGAAGAGTTTAGCAGTGGCTTCTGCTGTGATATTCTTCTTACAGGCGGCCATAATGGCCATCTTCAAGAACCTGTCGATGACCACAAAAACATAGTGGTTTCCATGCTAGTGGAAGGAAGACCTGACATGTAATCCATGGAGATGGATTCCCAAGGTCGACTAGGGGTAGGCAGTGGGGTATAGAGGCCTTGCTTCTTGATGGTTGGTTTGGCAATGGCGTAGGCAGTGCATGATCTGATGTACATCCTAACATCATGTCGAAGATTCAGCCAATAGAAATACTTCTGCAGTACTGCCATTGTTTTCTCGACCCCGAAATGTCCAGCAGCCTGATTGTAGTGTGCTTCCCAAATCATCTTGGCACGCTCGCTTGAAGGAACACAAAGGTGACCCAGGTGGCATAACAGGGCATCCTGGAGGTGAAAATTTGGAACATGCTGACCCTCCAAGAGTGTCTAGTATGTGTGGCTGAATTCTAGGTCGCTTTTGTAGAGAAGTGGCCAATCAGAAGTCTCGTGCCCACAAGAGTTGAGCACAGTGGTTAACGCCATGATCGGTCGTCAACTAAGGCAATCTGCAACATTATTGGTGCTACCCTTCTTATACTTGATATTCAAATGGAATTGTTGCAGGTATGTGGACCACTTTTGATGGTGATCATTCTACAATTTCCCTTGGGTCTATATGAACTGCAGGGGTCGGTGGTCTGTGTGGATGACCGTTTACTTCCCCAAAATGTAATGCTTCCATTGTCGGCAGGCCTGCACAATGGAATACATCTCTTTGTCATAAGTGGGATACTTTCAGACTGTGTCTGAAAGTGTCTCACTGTGATATACCACTGGATGCCCGTATTAAGTAAGCACTACCCCAATAGCATAGTCAGAGGCATCTGTCTCAACCTCAAAGGGTTGTTGCAAGTCTGGTAATGCGAGCACGAGTGTCGTGTAGAGGCAATCTTTCAACTCTGTGAATTCCCTCTATTGAGATTCAGACCAAAAGATTTTTTCTTTCGCTCCTCCCTTAGTGACTTGACTCAAGGGCCAAGTGATATGAGAAAATCCCAACACGAACTTGCAGTAGAAGTTGGCAAGACCTAGAAAGTTGCGGAGCTCTGTAAGAGTGGTTGCAAATGGCCAATCTCTAATGACTTGGATCTTGGATGGATCCACATGCACCCCCTGTTCATCAATAATGTATCCTAGATACTGAACCTGGGTCATGCCAAAAGTGCATTTCTCCAAATTGGTACATAACTTGTGTTGCTGCAGTGTTTGGAGAACCTGCCAGATGTGGTGGAGGTGCTCTTCCCAACTCTGGCTGAAGATCAGGATGTCATCCAAGTATACTGCTACAAATGAGTTGGTGAATGACCGCAAGATCTCATCCATTAGCCTCATGAAGGTTGTAGGAGCATTCGTCAATCTGAAAGGCATCACCAACCATTTGAACAAGCCCTCCTTGGCTTTGAATGCAGTCTTCCACACATCGGAGGGTTCGATTGGTACCTGGTGATATCCTGACTTCAAATAGATCTTGTTGAAATATTTTGCCCCCTTCAGTTGGTCCAAGAGGTCATCAATCCATGGGATCGGTTACCTATTACGAACTGTGATCTTGTTCAGCACCCTATAGTCAATACAGAGTCTCCAAGTCCCATCCTTCTTTTGTACCAACACGATTGGTCTCCCACAGGGAGATGAACTTAGACGGAGGTGACCTCTCTGCAATAGCTCCTGAATCTGCCTCTTGATTTCATCATTCTCCATAATGGAGCGCCGATAGATTGGTCCATTGGGCAACGGTGCACCTAGGTTCAGATCGATGGAGTGCAGAGGAACCCATGCGGGAGAGGTGAAGATGTCCTCGTACTCCTCCACAACCTTGTCCGTCTATAGTTGTCATGCGGAGGGGCCCTGTCTAGAGGTCGTGGCCACCGTCTTATTCTTTCCTTGAGGGTGTATCATCAGGAAAACAAATTCCCCAGTTTTGGAAATAAGCTTACTACATTGTTTTGCAGTAATCAAAGAGATGTTAGTAGGCAATGCTACCTTTAGTATCCTGTACAACTTAGTTCCCAAAGTAACAATAACAGCACGGGGCCTTGATTCATACACAGCATGTCGCTTCCACAAGTATGGTTGTCCTAGTAATACATCACAAACTTCAAGGGGAGCAATGTCACACAATAGCTCACATATGAAGGGCTTGATGTTTTATGGAAGGAGACACTGTTGGCTCACGCGAAGATCCTATCCTTGGTGAAGCCACCCGATGGTGTACGGTTGTGGATGTGCTGTGGTTGGTAAGCCCAGCCGCTTCACGGCCTCTGTTGAAATGAGGTTCTTTTGGCTCCCACTGTCGATAATAAACTGTAGCAGGGAGCCCTTTACCCACATCTGGGAGTGGAAGAGACGCTCCTCCTCCTCTGGATCTTCGGGTTCCTCCTTCTGGATCTTCGTGGTGGAAATGGTGGCGTTGGGTTTAGAATCGATAATCTGCTTTCCTTTGTCATTCCCCTTGTTGGGTTCTGACTCGGAGTCAGAACCTACATCCGATTATGAAACCTTTAGCTTAGCCACCAGTGACTGCTTGGCCCAACACTCACTTGTGTTGTGAGTGGAGCTCTTATGGAACTCACACCACTTTCCCGTGTCCTTTTTCGGCTTCACGGCACTGTTCTTTGCTTGCAGCTTTGGCAGGTTGTCTTGGGTCGCCCTGCCTTGGCTTTGTCCTTTGTTCTACGATTTGAGGGCACCTTTCCCTTGCTTCGGATTTGCAGATCCAAAGTCTCGTTTCTTCTGTCTAAACTTTTTCTCGACCCTGACGGCATATCGGTATGCAGTGCCGAGTGAGCAGATGTTCAGGAATTCTATTTCTTCCTCGATGTACTTGTGCAGGTAGCCGCGGTATTTGAGTACCAAATGCTGCTCTGAATCCTTGATACCCAACTTTGTGCGAAGGGTATGGAAAATATTGGTGAACTCCAGCACGTCTTGGTCCCTTCCCTATCGCAGCGTGGTCCACTTTATGTATTGATCCTCATAGCTTCCGACAGGGTAGTACTGCTCCTTGATGGCATCCCAGAATGAATTCCAAGTTGGTGCAGCTGAAAATAGTGAACCTGTACTTTCATCCTTATGCTCACAGTAGGTTTCCCACCAGTCCTTAACATGGGGGGCTGCTTTGAGAAGAGTGAAAATAATCTTTTCCCAACTGGAAAAATCACGAACAGAAAAATAACCCTCTAGCATATTTAACCATTTATCAACGACATCTGCGTCTATCTGACCCTCAAATATGGGGATTTCAAAATTAACTTGTACCTTAAACAGTGTGGTGTTTCCAGAGTAGTTGTTGGAAGCCGATGCGTCGCCCTTGGGTAGCCGCTGAAGGATTTGGGCAAAGTTGTCCATCATCGCGTTCCTTTGTCGCTCGAGGGCTTCTTCGAGCAAGATTTTGATAGGATCTCCTACCCCCTCGTCTTTCTTTTCATCTGACATGGGAGGCCGTCGGGATTTGCGAGGCTGGTCTTGCAAAGGTTCGACCAGTTCAAGCCCTAACTCCTTATATCCCGACCTCGTTGGGGACATGCAAAGAAAAACAGAGAAAAAAACAGACCGCTCTGATACCACTGATACAGATTTAAACAGGAACGCAAAAAAATACAGAGATAACCATATACACAAAGATGTAGCGGAAACAATACTTCATTTCATTAATATAAAATACTGAAATATGCTTACAAACAGACATGGAAATAAACCAGATAGGGCGATGGTAGCTTATCTCTGAGAAGAGATGTGGCAACTACATGCCTCTGAACTGTGTTACAATGAGGCTCGAAGGCCTATTTATTGTTGAGAAACAATGGAAAACCCTAAACATCTAAAAACCTAACCCTAGAAGATGAAACGCCAAACTGTGGGCCCTGTTTGGGTAAATTGGTACATCAACTTCCCGGGGTCGTAACTTTGGCATACGATCTTTGTTTGACGCGCACAGTATCTCATTAGAAATATCTATCAGAGAACTACAACTTTGGGAAGAGCAACATCGATCCATGGACCCATGTTTCTCCTAGTTTTCCCAAAAAATGTCGCTTAGGGCCTCAAAACGGCTCCGGAAGTTCAGGACCTGAAAAACTGCTAAAAATAGTAAACTGTGCTACAATTAAGGAAACTGAAAAGCTGAAAGAAACAATGGTGGGGTCCAAATGGACTTGGCAGGTGGCCACCAATATCCACCTGGATCATGGTATATGTAGATGATCTTTTGATGACAGGGAACAATGAGAGCTACATTGCATCCATAAAGAAGGAATTGAGGAAAGGTTTTGAAATGACTGATTTGGGCTATGTTCATTACTATCTTGGTATTGAAGTAACTCAACATCCAAAGTCTATATTCCTTTCTCAAAAGATGTACATTGGAGATTTGTTGAACAGGTTTGGCATGGCTGAATGCAATCCTCTAACTACTCCAATGGAACAAAACTTAAAGCTCACATCCATTGAAGCAAAAGTATTTGAGGATGCAACAATGTATAGATAGCTTGTAGGAAGTCTCAACTACTTGACTACTACTAGACCAGACATTTTTTTTGTTGTTGGAATCCTCTCCATGTTTATGCAAAAGCTTTGTGAGGGACATTGGCCTGCTGCAAAAAGAGTTCTAAAGTACTTGAAGGGAACTCAAGACTTTGGACTCAAGTATACACAGGTGGGCGACTTCAACTTGATTGGATACTCTGATTCAGAATTCGATGGAGACAAAGAAACTGGGGTATCTACTTCTAGTTATGCTATGAGTCTTGGATCAGGAGCTATCTCTTGGAGATCACGCAAACAATCAGTTCTACCAGATTCCACAACAAAGGCAAAATATGTGGCAGCAGCTGAGGCAACAAAAGAAATTGTGTGGCTCAGGAAAATCTTGGAAGATTTGCACGTAAAACAAGTACATTAGACTCCACTCATGATTGACAACACCTCTGCAATAAATTTGGCCAAGAACCCAAAGTTCCATGATTGAACGAAGCACATCAATACAAAATACCATCTGATTCGACATCATGTTGAGGCCAAGACAGTCCATCTACGCCATTGTTCCACTAATGAGCAGATTACAAACATCTTCACCAAAGCGCTTGGAAGAGAAAAGCTTGAAAGGTTCAAAACGATGCTTGGACTCACCAACATCCCTTCAGATTAAGCGGGGGAATGTTGACAGCTAATCATGGGGATTGGGTCAACAGTTGTAAATAGTGTAAATAATAAATAATGGAAAAGGAAGAGTCATCGGGAGATGAAACCCAAGGGTCACTCCCTCATGTATATAACTATGAACAATCTAAATGAATAAACAAATTTCATTTGAGGAGTTACCTCCTAGCCTGACAGAAATTATGATCTATTTTTCAATCTTTGGTTCAAGTGCCTATGACTCTTGAGATTGATTTTTTTGGCAATTTACTTTAAAATCTCAATTCATACATACCTTTACATTAGTGGGGTAGTGAGGAGACAATTAAATAACCCTTAACTTTAGCTATGCCACTAAAATTTTATGAAATTGAATTTATAACAAAGCTAACCTTACAACAAAGGAGGCAAAATAGTTATAATATCAACAAGGACAACTCTCAAAAAAGACATATATATTGACATGAGCTCCCCTACATTTTATTAATCCTTCACAACTACCAATTTTTTTCTTTTACAGTCGTCTAACATTCCACAACTTGCATATTTGTTTATTAGATGTATGCTGAGACATATTGACTTGCATATTTTTTCTTGTTAGCATCCTTCAATCAAAAAGATTTGATTATCGATGACCCTACACTTTCACTACGTGATTATTTTCTTATGAACCACATTTCAACATCTACTTATTTATTATTAATGTGTCCAATTCTTTTTATCTAATTTAACTATATTGAAATTAAGTAACAAAAATTATAATAAATTTTAACGCCAACATACCATTATGTATTATCCCTATCATTTCCATATATACCTAAAATGTCAACTATGTCAAAGTTGAAGTAATACATTCTAGTGACCTCTCTTTGACATAAAAGAGAAGCACTTATATACTAGTAACAATTTCACAAATAAAAATAGTATGTGGGGCACGTGAGAATCAAAAGCTCTTTATAAGAATAAAGTGAGTTGAAGGTCAACTAACTAAACCTAAGACTCTTAACACCTCCGGGGCCACTGCCATTTAAAACATTATACGATTTAATGAATTTTCTGCCTCAAAACTTATTAAGATTTTCCCTCATCTTATGAAGGTCTTCTCAATATCCTCGATCAACTTGTGATATTGAGAAGCTTAATTGGTTTTATACATATTGGTAATAGAAAAATATTATATATTTTTGTTATTTTGGAAAGTTTAATTAGTATTTATATTGAAATGTTTAATTAGTATTTATATTGAAATTTTTTAATTAGTATATATAAATATTGGTATTAGAAAAATATTATATATTTTTATAATTTATTTTAAAATAAATATTTTAATTAGCATTTATATTGAAAAATTTAATTAGTATTTATAAACATTGGTATTAGAAAAATATTATATATTTTTATAATTTATTTTAACATAAATATTTTAATTAACATTTATATTGAAAAATTTAATTAGTATCTATAAATATTGGGATTAGAAAAATATTATATATTTTTATAATTTATTTTAAAAACATAAAGTAATATTATAATATTTAAAAAATTAATTACTAATTTTGCGTATTGAGTTTAATGTTAGTTTATTAATTTTTTTAAAGGCATAAAAAAATATTTGTTTGTTTTTATAATTAAAAAGATTGAAGAGATTTTTTTTTTTTAAATTAATAATTTTAGATATTATTTTAAATATTGTTATTATAAAATTGAAACCTAATTGTATAAGTAATTTATAAAGTTGTTTTTTTTAAAGTGAATTTTTATTTTAAGTTTGTGGGAGTTTATTTTTATTTTAACTATACGACTTTTTTTGTATTTTTTTTGTTTTTTTTATTTGTTTGTGTTTTTTTTACCAAAGGAAAAAAACACTAGTTATTATTAGTAATATAAAAACATGTACATGATATCAAAATGCAGTCTTCAACATAGTCCATCAACTAAATATCATATGCATCTAAATGTAAGTAAGCAAATGCATAATAGATATAACCATCAAAACAGACCACTGCATCAATATGAAAATGCCTCATGCAGTCATGCCTCATGATCTAACATGGGAGGAGCAAGCCTCCAGGGTCGATGCACATCAATAAAACTCTAAGTCCCTCACTAATTAAGCCAAGCCCAAATTAGAAGTACTTACTGCGCATGGGTAAGTAAACTGATAATCATAAGAACAAAAACCATAAGCAAGCGTGATGTCCACAAAGTCTAGATTGTGTTTGTGCGACCAGAAGACCTCAACCAGGAAGTGGCATAGGTCCAACTTCCATGGTGGAATCGCTTATCCCAATGTGATATGCAAGCAACCCTCCAAGTCCGAGATGCATAACTTTGACATGTCATTTGCAGTAGTGTTGAATTCACAATGGATATACTGAAAATATATGTTTTGAAAGGATCTTTTAAGGTAATCAATGTTCCTGAGCCAACTCTGTAAATGTGGATGGGAAATATAGGATAATTCCAACACATGATTGATTAGTACTTGTGATTCCCCATAGATATGGAGGCTTGGCATGTCCAGGAATCTGACAAACCATAATAACCCCCAGAGTGCAATGGTTTCAGCTCTCATATTGGTGCCCTTCCCCTGGGACCAATGGATCTTATATTATAGTTCATGGTTGATGTGAATCCAAACCCCACATCAACATGTTCCTCCTTGTTCTGCCCCATCAAAATACCCAGCAGGGAAGGAAATATGTGGGGCAATTCTTCTATATATGATGTCATTATCCACTGCAGTTGTCTACATCAAGGGCCTCAACCAGGAAACAATATTGTTGGTAATATTTATGGGTCTCTGTCTCCACCATAACAAGCAAGCATCAATAGAGTCATGTGCCATGTTCATGAAAGAAAATAGGCAAGAGATCCTAGACCATACATGTTGTGCAACTGGGCAGGTCAGTAGAATGTGTAGATTGTTCTCCTCCATCAATTTGCATAAAACACTTGCCCAGATCCTTTTATGCCTCTTTTCCGCAAATTTTTCCAAGTCAGAGTCTTATTTTTCCATGTCAGCCATGTGTATAATATAATTTTATATGAGACTTGTACCTTCTAGTACTTGTTGAACCAACATAGACTTTGGGTGTTATGTTCGCTGCTACATATGTATAGGTATGTGTCAGCGATATAAATAGATCCTTGGTGTGTGTGTGTGTCCCATGTGATCCGATCCCTTTCATTAGCTTTTCATATGCCCGATCTTCATAGTGCATTGATCAGTCTATCCCAACTCCCAGCAACTTCCCCATTCAGTCCAATCTCCTCTGCCCTTTTCCATATTGGGGTGATACCATCCCATGTTTTGATCACCTATGCAAGGTAGAAAATGCTCCTTGAATTTAGACCGTGATTTAATGCTTTTGTGTAATTTAATTCAATCTCGGTGCCCAAGATACGATATCTGCTAATAATGATGTCCTTCCTCATGCCAAAGGTCCAGCAGGCTTGCATCATGAACCAAACCTTGATCTTGTTAAAGTTGTTCCAGATGGTGGATCCTTTTGATCTTCCAATTTGGCCATCCTTCATCCAGTGTCCAATCTTTATGCCATTTAAGTATTTTGATCTAATAATGTCGCCCCACAGACACTTCCCAAATAAACCCCTCCATAATGATTTAATTAGGAATGCCCACCCAAAGAACTTAAGGTTCAAAATCCCCTATCCTCCAAAACGCTTGGGAATGGAGAGCTTTTCTAATTTAATGAGATGGAATTTGAAACTTTTACCAGAGCCAGCCCATATAAACTTTTCCATAATACCATTTATTTTCCTAATAATCATGGTAGACAGACATAAGAGATATGCCCAGTATATTGCTAATTGTTTTAGGACCGACTGAGTGAGGGTGACCCTACCTCCAAGTGTAAGATATCGATGTTCCTGCCTAGTAATATTTTTGTGAAATGTATCAGCTATCCACATCTAGTCACTGACTTTATAATCATTTGGCTTAATGTTGAAACCCAAGTATTTTAAACCAGAGTAGATTGGTTGTGTTTCCACCCCAAAAATATTTGCTATAAATTCTATGTCCTTCTGTTGTCCCTCTACAAATAATAACAATGATTTATCTTTATTAATAATGAGACCGGATGCACTACCAAACCTGTAGAAGATGTGTTGGAGCACAGTCCACTTCATCCTGGATAGCATACCAAAAAGCAGAATGTCGTCCACGAAAAAACTGTGTGAGACCTGAATGTCACGACCCACTGTGAGTCAGTGAAATTTATCCTCTAAACAGGCAGTTTTATTTTATGACTGAGGTCGTCCATGATTAGGATAAATAACAAAGGTGATAGTGAGCATCCCTGGTGGAATCCTCTACCAACACCAAAGAACTTAGTAGGATATCCATTTATTATAATTGCATATTGAACAAATAAAAAACATGCCATTATCCATTCAATGTTATGCATTTCCAATCCAATCCTATGTAGAATGATGTGGAGGAAGGTCTAGTCTACACAGTCATATGTTTTTTGTAGATCCACCCTCATGACAACAAATTTAAATTTCTTAGTGTGAATTGAATGAAGGCATTCCTGTGTTCTGGTAACAACATCATGGATTAGTCTGTCTTGTAGAAAACCATATTGCTCCGAAGTAATGTTGCTCGACATTGTAGACTTAATTCTAAGTGCAATGATCTTAGAAATAAGTTTATATACCAAATTACAAAGTGAAATAGGTATGTAGTATGTGAAGGATCCCACTTTATTGTCTTTTGGGATAAGTTTTATGAATGTGGAGTTGATATTCTCGAAATATGTCCTCTAATCCTAGATTCTTCAACCATCTGCACCAATTCCAGTCCGATTAGATCAAGAAAATGAAAGAAGAATTTGACTGTCCATCCATCTGGTCCAAGGCATTTATCTTTCACAAATGATTTTAGGACCGAGTGCACTTCCTCCAGATTTACCAACTTATATAGTTCCTCATTTTTTGTTTGGTCGAACATGGTAGGATAGGATTCAAACCCCTAAATTTGATCCTCAAGTGGTGATCCTCCTTGTGCCCTATATGCCTCTTAAAAAATATAATTGTCGCCATTCGAATCTATGAGAAAATATGCAACTTGTTACCATGTGAGTCTCTTATGCTCCATATGGTGTTGACATTCCTCCTATAATTAGCATACTTGTGGAAAAAATTGGTATTCCTATCCCCCTCTTTCAGCCATATTGCCCTACTTTTTAATCACCATGTGACCTCTTGAATATGTATTATCCTTTGTTTCTTTTCCCCCATCTCCTTAATGTTAATGAGATCCTGAGAAGGATTCCCAACATCCAAGATCCTACCAAGTTTTTCCAACTCATGTTTGATTTCAATTAATTCCTTTATCACATTCATTTTCCTCTTGCGTACCCATTTTCTTACTTCTGATTTTAAATCATGTAATTTTCCCTGTATGGCCTACATTGGAGAATAGTCTACAGTCCTGTAATGTATCTGTTAGCGCTTGAGATTTCACCCTAGGCTGAGGAAGGTAAACCTTCAAGGCTACATCAAACCATTTCACCTCGTAGCTAGCCCTACGAGGTATGAGAAGGCTCTCTCGGGTCAGATTCGATAGATCTTTCAATATGATTAGGCTGACCAATTAATAATAAAGATTTTAGGCTAGTAAATTGATAAGGGGGGTTGATTTAATGATTTTTGGTTTTTTGGTGGCAATTGGAGGGAGTGCAATTTAGGGTGCGGGGATTGAGCACAGTTTTTGCAGGGGGATCTTTGGGGCAAGGTAGGAACTTGTGCTGATGCCTTTGGCTTGGATGAGTGATCAGGGAAGAAAGAGAGGAGGTTAAAGAGGGCAAACAAGGACTTTGAATCCTCTTTAAACAGTGGAAAACATAGATATTGAACAGAATTAAAAGCTGAGCATGGCATGCATGAATTCAAACTTTATCACTTCATCTTGTTCAATTAGCAGCAAAGAAAGAGAGATGTAACACATAAACAAACTTACAGTAACAATTAGAAGACACACCATCAACACAATGATCCACAAGAATCCACAATGAAGTCTGCAAAACCCTGGCCTTCCTTTCCTTAAATTGCAGAAGTAGATGTACAATACACAATAATGCTTTCTCCCACAAGAGTCCAACCATGAAAATGAGAAGGAGAGAGCATAATATAGACCATCTAGACCATCTAACTCCTTTCCCCACCTCTAGGGGTCGAGCTCAGCTTCCTAGGGGCAGTTTGAACTAATTCTAAATCAAGCACTAGATAATAGGCAGTCCAACAACTTGCCTCTATTACTTAGCTAACTGATTCATGCATTAAATATTCACTATTTACATCAAAGAAGCTTCTAGAAGTGGTAAAGAAGAGTAAAAGTATCTAATGCCATGAAATTGACACAATAATCCATCATTTACATGCCCAAATAGTCAACCAAAGTGAAAATAGTGCTTTTCTGGCCGAACTAGTCAAAAACTGGCAAATCTGGAAGTTCTGGTCGCGCCCCTGGAAGTTCTGGTCGCGCCCCTTTGAAGCTACTTTTGAGTGGGTTCCACTGATCCAAATCAGGTGCAAGATGGCTCATTGGAAAGCTTGGCCTGTCTACTTTCCATCCCAAGTGGAATTTCTGAATTTGGTGTAGATTTGACCCCTCAAAAACCATTTCTCCCAAGGTCACTTTCTGCAACTCAAAAAGTGGGCAGAAAGTCAATTTTTAGGTGTATTTTGAGCTTTTGGAGGCTCAAAACTCAAAATTAGGCTGCCCCCAAGTACTGGTAATTTTTATTTTTGCATACCCTTTCCAAAAATGCCAAGTTTGCAAAATTCCGAGCAGCCCTTCAAAATGGTCTCACCCAGGGTGAGACCAAACCGTGGGCAAAACCTGTAATTTTACCAAAAATTTGCAAAATGCTCCAAAATTCTCAAAATTTTCAGATTTTGATGCTAGATCAAGGCTGATCAATACCATGATGAGTGAGGGATGCCTCAGCCAAGATGCGGAGTGGATTTGTCCTTTTCTTCTTCTTCCGGGCCTCTGACAGCTCTCTTTGGAGAATTTTCATTCTCGCCTTGCAAACATGTAATCTTGCCCAATAATGTGTTTTCATGTTGCGTAGCAGCTCTTTGTCATGATTTTCCTTCTCTAAAAGCCTCTGTTGTGTCTCAACCTCCGTGGAAGAAGACCGGTCATCACCTTGCTCATTAGTCTCATTGGTTGACCTGATGTTATTGAGCAAGGTGGAATCAACAAGTCAAAATGACCGCTGCCCTGCCTGCAAAATGCTGTGAAGTATGTTGTTTTCAAGGGGAAACATCATGAGGGATATGTTAGGGGAGGGAATTTACATATAGGAAAGGGAAAAATATATATAAGCAGGGAATTTTGAAGGAAAACATCACATAATGCTAAACATGTCATTCCATCTCTCACCATTTGCAAATCAATACTTTATTTAGGGAAACTGTGTTTTTTAAACACCAAGGGAAAGGACAATGAAAATCTTCATCATGGAGGGAATGATGTCATGGGTATAGGGGAATAGGGTAGCATCAACTGTGTACAAGTAACAGGCAGCTCATTTCATTTTGTTTAGAATGTCATTGAGGAGCATACTCTGTTTTTACTCATGTGAAAATATCCATTTGATGCTAATAAAAAACAGGGGTTTAGGGTATTTGATTGCAAGATGATGGGAAGGGGTTGCTGTGATTATTCTGCAGCGGAAGGAAGAAGGAATTGGTAACTTGGGAATTAGGGAAAAAAAGAGGATATTAGGAATTAGGTTTAGGGGGACCATGAAACCCTCTTTACAAATCACTGCCAATCTAATTTACATAACAGCAATTCATTTAGAACAGAGGCAGCTTCATCATGCTTTTACCATGGGGAATTAGGGTTTCACTGTGTGCTTTGATCATAGGGAGGGACATTCAATTGCATAAGGAGTTTTAATGAAGGGAAATGCAATTGAATTAGGGTTTTAATATAGGGAATAGGTGGGGAAAAACAGAGTCTTAAGGATGGGGAAGAATACCATGTTAATGCAAAACCCTAATCACAGCAAAACTGGTCTTTTTTGATAGCTATGCAGCTGATACCTTTAATGAATTTTGTCATGACTTTATTCCGCTTTCAATTCCTTGACATCATACAGCAAGATGACATTTTTCTTTATTTTTTCTAAGGCTATGCAAGTAGCAATTTTCACTGTTTTTTACAATTCTTGAATGTATGCCTTGTCATCACTTTTCTATTTGTTTTTTTTTTACAATGTTTTTTGTTCATTCTTTTGCTGTGCATTTGATATATAATTTGCTGTGTATACTAGTGTTTAGGTTTTGAGCATATATCATGGGGAAAAGGTAGGGTTTGAAATGATTAGAGGGGACTAGGGTTTGATAGGATTTAGGGGTAGGGTTGGTATGATTAATTTGCAAATGAGATCAATAAATATGACATGTTAACATATGTAATTTACATGGGAAAATGAAAGGAGGGACATAAGGGAAAAATTGCCTTGAAAACAAACAAACTGTCCATGCATATTGCTTGCAAAACATCAAGTCATTTAGCTTATTCTCTATTGATTCCTTGCATAAAATCATGAGCATTACCTTCCTTTGCAACCACAAAACCATCACACAACACGTGGAAGAGACATACCTCAACAAAATCGAGCAAATTTGAGGGAGATTTGGCGTTTGGGTGAGTTTTTACAGCAGACAGAGTTTTTGGTCGTGCACCTCCGTTTGGTCGCGCCTGTGTAATTTAACACAGTGTGTTGGCCTGTTTTTGGTCGCGCACCTCCGTTTGGTCGCGCACGTTCACAGCCTTGTTTGAGGGCCTTCCCGGCATCGGAATCAGGCGCAGGATGGCTCGTTGGAAAGGTATTTGAGTCTACTTTCCAACCCAACCAGAATTTTTCAATTTGGAGTTGATTTGACCAGTCAAAAAGCAAATCTCCCAAGACTGGTCAAAAAGTGTCCAATGAGGCTGCCTCAAGGAAGAGTGCTGTTGCAGTCAACTTTTGAATGCCTTCCTCAACCCCAAATTGAGCGCAGGATAGCTCATTGGAAAGCTCTTCATGTCCCCATCAAGCAAGTCATTTGGCCAACCAAGCTAGGAGAAAACTTGATTTTCCCAAGGTCACTTCAGAGGTGCCTTTGATTCTCCTGAGGCAACGGTATTCTTGACATTTCTCTCAAACCATGACACCTGTGTAAAAAATGAAGGAGGTTTTTCTTCCTTGGCATGTTTTGGACAAAAACCTCTCTCAGTTTTGAAAAATTCATCTTTGATTGCTCAGAAACAGCTTTTGAGTGAAGCTTGTCCCGATGTGTGAAACAAGGAATTTTGTCGAAATGAAGCGGAATGAAGGGGACAGAGGGCTTCTAAATTCTTGGGGAAATTTTTGGGAATGGGGAGGGATGTTAGGAAGCAGGGGAAAATGGAATCTCAGAGATTGAGCGAGGGGAAGGGGTCCAAAAGGGAAAAACACAGGCCAAACCTAGAAAATTGCCAAGTTGTAGCTAGAAACTAGGGTTTGTGCAAAAATGAGGAATTTGGCGGATCTAAGGGATGGGAAGTGTTTGATAAGGTACATGAAGGATAGGGGAAGGTGTATTAACATCAGGAAACAAGTTTTGCCGATGATTTGGCCGCCCAAGAGAAATTGGCTTTCAAAACCCTAGGAGAGGGAAATGAGCTTGCCTAGGCACAACTGAAGCATGAACATGGTGTAAAATGACCCATTAGACACTGACATGACGATGAAAAACCTCTGAATGATGATAGGCTCAGCTGAATGATGACATGGACTGACATTTGGGCAAACCCTAGGCCTAATGCCTAGTGACCAAATTTTGCTTGAAGACTCACTGAAATGACAAAATTTGACCTTGACACTTCAAAATCACTATGTAAGAGCACATTTGATCACTGGAGGAAGGCTGTAAAGACTGACACTAACATTGGCTCCAATGGGGATGGTAGCTCCTTGGAGGTGCCAAGAACCTCAAACCTCTGGGAGAGCAGACCAGTGCCTTCAACCATTGGGCGATGGAGTCAATATTTCGGCAAACGACACAAGACTTTGACTCATTTATTGAATGAAAACTTGACTGAAACTTAACTGAAACTTGACTCAAACCGACTCAAACTAACTTAACAACAAGACTGAAAATTTGACTCATAAAGGACTCATGACTCAACTAAAAACTGACTCGATACTTAAACACAACCGACAAACTGAAAATGATGCTCAAAGTGGAGCTTATTCAACACAACCTACCCTAACAGTTTCATTCATCAGCGGATCAAGTGAAATGAAACAACCAGTGCAACCAAGTAAGTATCTCGTCTGCTGTTTGAAACCTCCACACATGTTTGTTTATGAGCAACAAGAGAGAACTACTGAAAGGCAACTCTGATGGCAACTGAGAAACAGATCCGTTGAATGATATGAACTCTCTATCCGCCTCCAAAAACAATGCATAAGGATCTTGAAATTCAAGCTCACTGGAACTTAGCTCATCCAATGGATTACTTCTCTTTTCCTCATACCATGCATGCAAACTTTGATCTGAGCCTTGTGACGAGACCCCTGCTGAAAATGATGAAGAAACTGGCTGCCGGATCAAATTCATATCAGCACATTTTTCAAGCTCACACATAGTAAATGGAGAAAGACTTTGACTGCAAAACTCATCCAAAACATCAGCTATTGGATCATGAAAAACTTGAAAAGACTGCTGCAACCCATTTTCTATTGGTTCCAATGTGACTACATGATTTCCTACATGCTGCTCATTCTGTTCTTTAGGGACAATATGAAAATTCTGCCTTATAAACTGAAATGCCTCAAAACAAAAAGGTATAGAATCTTCCTGCATCATCACATCATGTATTTCATCTTCCACAACTTCATCTATAATCTGACCTCCATCCTCAACATTAAGACTGAGTGACTGTTGATTTGTTATAGGCTTTTCATTTGAAGATGTACTATGCAATCGATCCTTCAAAAACTGAAATGATTCAAAACAGAATGGTACGGAGTCACCTTGAATCATTAAATCATCTGCAATTTGACAATCAATGGCTTTCGGGGGTTGCAAATCTGAATATGAGAAGTCTTGAACAAAGTTTTCATCGCGCTCAAGAGGATCCAAATCAAGACTGGTCAACAACGGATTTGTGATTGCATGGAAGTTGTCTCTGATGAACTGACATGAATCAAAACAAAAAGGCAAAGATCCTTCACTTACTTCAAAATTTGCTGCACTTTCCTCGTCACTGTCATAGCTGATATATGATGGCTGATCATTGTATTCGAGCTGCTGAAAATGAACTTCTTCCTCCCACAAACGAGCTGCTGATTTGTCTGCAAGATTAGCTTCTGTTTGGAGAACATAATCATCATCATACTGATCATACTGAGGCAAATCATCGGTATAAAACACGTCATCAAGCATACATGTCATATCAACAGTTCTTTCTTCTCCAAGATGATCTACAAAACAATCACTATAAGTGCTATGACAACTAGGATGGGAAACAAAATGTTTTGGATCAGCAACTTGTTCTTCTTCAATCAGCGAGCCATGAAAATTATAATCATTCCTTGTGTTGATTCTTTGCATCATCTCCTCCACTGCACTTACCAAAACGTCAAGCTTTACCTCTAGAGATTCGGCTGGATCTATGCTTTTCATCTCTTCTTCTTTCATCCTTGCCCGTCGGATCAGCAGATGCGCTTCTACACTTACTGCACAATTTTGCATCTCGTGAAGTGTTGCAATATCCTTTTCCCTCAGCTGAAACTCCATCTCCGGATCAAAGGCACCCGGATAGTGCAAGAGAGTAGATCTAGGAGTAGGCCTTATATCAGCTGGCATTGAATAATAAACTTGATTAAATCTGGCTGAAAACTGTTGTACTGTCTCCCCTGGTAATCTTTTCAGATGGTTATACTCTTCTACAATCAAGAAAAGGTTCTGCCCAATCATCCACCTATCGAGAAAAACTTTGACGAACTGCTGGAAATCTGAGATGCTTGCATCAGGCAGGGTTTTGAACCAACTCTTAACTTCAGCTTGCAAAGAAAGAGCAAAAAGCCTCATACTAACATCTTCATCATCAACTTCAAAAAGGTCAAGAAATAACTCAAAATTCTGCACATGTTGCTCAGCGTTGACATTCTTACATTCATCGTCAAACCTCGGCAAGTATAGATCATAATTTTTGGGGAAAGGATGAAGAAAAGAAGGTAAAACAAGAGGCTTATACCGATCTGGAATTCTACAAGGTATAGGGGTATTTACAGCAGATATAAAATCGATCTTGGTCTCTTGGGGCTCATCAATTTGAAGATGATCATTACAAAATTCGGAAAAAGGATCTTGATCAAGCTCAAAGGCATGCAAATCTTTAGTACTCACAATCTTCGAAGGAAAAGAATTAACTGTAGGTCGAGGATCTCTTCTCAAATACAATATACTTTGCAAAGCCTTCTTGACATTCGTGGGAAAAGAGAAGAAATAATTTACGACAAGGAATAAAATATCTTGGATGAAATTCCAACTTGAATACCTGATCTTGCCATATTCTCCTTTCATGTTTCTGCTGGTCGGGATCATCCTCCAGTGGAGTCTTTGGATCTGATCTCGAAAATATTTTAGAGTCGCCAAGTGAATGATTTCAGCCTTGCCAGTATCTGATCGTTGTTCACCATCAACAATCAGATCTGAACTTGATATATGTACTGGGGTAAAATGCAAATGAAGCGCTATGTTCACAAATCCCACGGAGATAGACTGAAGCAGCGTTTATCTACTTGCGCTGATGTAAAACAAGAGCGTTTTCGAAGGCTTCTGGCGTAACTTCAGGCTCTGTCTAAGACTTATGAAATAACACGACAATGAGCAAACGATTAATATGTTCTCCCCAGTATGGTCGCCAATATGTTAGCGCTTGAGATTTCACCCTAGGCTGAGGAAGGTAAACCTTCAAGGCTACATCAAACCATTTCACCTCGTAGCTAGCCCTACGAGGTATGAGAAGGCTCTCTCGGGTCAGATTCGATAGATCTTTCAATATGATTAGGCTGACCAATTAATAATAAAGATTTTAGGCTAGTAAATTGATAAGGGGGGTTGATTTAATGATTTTTGGTTTTTTGGTGGCAATTGGAGGGAGTGCAATTTAGGGTGCGGGGATTGAGCACAGTTTTTGCAGGGGGATCTTTGGGGCAAGGTAGGAACTTGTGCTGATGCCTTTGGCTTGGATGAGTGATCAGGGAAGAAAGAGAGGAGGTTAAAGAGGGCAAACAAGGACTTTGAATCCTCTTTAAACAGTGGAAAACATAGATATTGAACAGAATTAAAAGCTGAGCATGGCATGCATGAATTCAAACTTTATCACTTCATCTTGTTCAATTAGCAGCAAAGAAAGAGAGATGTAACACATAAACAAACTTACAGTAACAATTAGAAGACACACCATCAACACAATGATCCACAAGAATCCACAATGAAGTCTGCAAAACCCTGGCCTTCCTTTCCTTAAATTGCAGAAGTAGATGTACAATACACAATAATGCTTTCTCCCACAAGAGTCCAACCATGAAAATGAGAAGGAGAGAGCATAATATAGACCATCTAGACCATCTAACTCCTTTCCCCACCTCTAGGGGTCGAGCTCAGCTTCCTAGGGGCAGTTTGAACTAATTCTAAATCAAGCACTAGATAATAGGCAGTCCAACAACTTGCCTCTATTACTTAGCTAACTGATTCATGCATTAAATATTCACTATTTACATCAAAGAAGCTTCTAGAAGTGGTAAAGAAGAGTAAAAGTATCTAATGCCATGAAATTGACACAATAATCCATCATTTACATGCCCAAATAGTCAACCAAAGTGAAAATAGTGCTTTTCTGGCCGAACTAGTCAAAAACTGGCAAATCTGGAAGTTCTGGTCGCGCCCCTGGAAGTTCTGGTCGCGCCCCTTTGAAGCTACTTTTGAGTGGGTTCCACTGATCCAAATCAGGTGCAAGATGGCTCATTGGAAAGCTTGGCCTGTCTACTTTCCATCCCAAGTGGAATTTCTGAATTTGGTGTAGATTTGACCCCTCAAAAACCATTTCTCCCAAGGTCACTTTCTGCAACTCAAAAAGTGGGCAGAAAGTCAATTTTTAGGTGTATTTTGAGCTTTTGGAGGCTCAAAACTCAAAATTAGGCTGCCCCCAAGTACTGGTAATTTTTCTTTTTGCATACCCTTTCCAAAAATGCCAAGTTTGCAAAATTCCGAGCAGCCCTTCAAAATGGTCTCACCCGGGGTGAGACCAAACCGTGGGCAAAACCTGTAATTTTACCAAAAATTTGCAAAATGCTCCAAAATTCTCAAAATTTTCAGATTTTGATGCTAGATCAAGGCTGATCAATACCATGATGAGTGAGGGATGCCTCAGCCAAGATGCGGAGTGGATTTGTCCTTTTCTTCTTCTTCCGGGCCTCTGACAGCTCTCTTTGGAGAATTTTCATTCTCGCCTTGCAAACATGTAATCTTGCCCAATAATGTGTTTTCATGTTGCGTAGCAGCTCTTTGTCATGATTTTCCTTCTCTAAAAGCCTCTGTTGTGTCTCAACCTCCGTGGAAGAAGACCGGTCATCACCTTGCTCATTAGTCTCATTGGTTGACCTGATGTTATTGAGCAAGGTGGAATCAACAAGTCAAAATGACCGCTGCCCTGCCTGCAAAATGCTGTGAAGTATGTTGTTTTCAAGGGGAAACATCATGAGGGATATGTTAGGGGAGGGAATTTACATATAGGAAAGGGAAAAATATATATAAGCAGGGAATTTTGAAGGAAAACATCACATAATGCTAAACATGTCATTCCATCTCTCACCATTTGCAAATCAATACTTTATTTAGGGAAACTGTGTTTTTTAAACACCAAGGGAAAGGACAATGAAAATCTTCATCATGGAGGGAATGATGTCATGGGTATAGGGGAATAGGGTAGCATCAACTGTGTACAAGTAACAGGCAGCTCATTTCATTTTGTTTAGAATGTCATTGAGGAGCATACTCTGTTTTTACTCATGTGAAAATATCCATTTGATGCTAATAAAAAACAGGGGTTTAGGGTATTTGATTGCAAGATGATGGGAAGGGGTTGCTGTGATTATTCTGCAGCGGAAGGAAGAAGGAATTGGTAACTTGGGAATTAGGGAAAAAAAGAGGATATTAGGAATTAGGTTTAGGGGGACCATGAAACCCTCTTTACAAATCACTGCCAATCTAATTTACATAACAGCAATTCATTTAGAACAGAGGCAGCTTCATCATGCTTTTACCATGGGGAATTAGGGTTTCACTGTGTGCTTTGATCATAGGGAGGGACATTCAATTGCATAAGGAGTTTTAATGAAGGGAAATGCAATTGAATTAGGGTTTTAATATAGGGAATAGGTGGGGAAAAACAGAGTCTTAAGGATGGGGAAGAATACCATGTTAATGCAAAACCCTAATCACAGCAAAACTGGTCTTTTTTGATAGCTATGCAGCTGATACCTTTAATGAATTTTGTCATGACTTTATTCCGCTTTCAATTCCTTGACATCATACAGCAAGATGACATTTTTCTTTATTTTTTCTAAGGCTATGCAAGTAGCAATTTTCACTGTTTTTTACAATTCTTGAATGTATGCCTTGTCATCACTTTTCTATTTGTTTTTTTTTTACAATGTTTTCTGTTCATTCTTTTGCTGTGCATTTGATATATAATTTGCTGTGTATACTAGTGTTTAGGTTTTGAGCATATAACATGGGGAAAAGGTAGGGTTTGAAATGATTAGAGGGGACTAGGGTTTGATAGGATTTAGGGGTAGGGTTGGTATGATTAATTTGCAAATGAGATCAATAAATATGACATGTTAACATATGTAATTTACATGGGAAAATGAAAGGAGGGACATAAGGGAAAAATTGCCTTGAAAACAAACAAACTGTCCATGCATATTGCTTGCAAAACATCAAGTCATTTAGCTTATTCTCTATTGATTCCTTGCATAAAATCATGAGCATTACCTTCCTTTGCAACCACAAAACCATCACACAACACGTGGAAGAGACATACCTCAACAAAATCGAGCAAATTTGAGGGAGATTTGGCGTTTGGGTGAGTTTTTACAGCAGACAGAGTTTTTGGTCGCGCACCTCCGTTTGGTCGCGCCTGTGTAATTTAACACAGTGCGTTGGCCTGTTTTTGGTCGCGCACCTCCGTTTGGTCGCGCACGTTCACAGCCTTGTTTGAGGGCCTTCCCGGCATCGGAATCAGGCGCAGGATGGCTCGTTGGAAAGGTATTTGAGTCTACTTTCCAACCCAACCAGAATTTTTCAATTTGGAGTTGATTTGACCTGTCAAAAAGCAAATCTCCCAAGACTGGTCAAAAAGTGTCCAATGAGGCTGCCTCAAGGAAGAGTGCTGTTGCAGTCAACTTTTGAATGCCTTCCTCAACCCCAAATTGAGCGCAGGATAGCTCATTGGAAAGCTCTTCATGTCCCCATCAAGCAAGTCATTTGGCCAACCAAGCTAGGAGAAAACTTGATTTTCCCAAGGTCACTTCAGAGGTGCCTTTGATTCTCCTGAGGCAACGGTATTCTTGACATTTCTCTCAAACCATGACACCTGTGTAAAAAATGAAGGAGGTTTTTCTTCCTTGGCATGTTTTGGACAAAAACCTCTCTCAGTTTTGAAAAATTCATCTTTGATTGCTCAGAAACAGCTTTTGAGTGAAGCTTGTCCCGATGTGTGAAACAAGGAATTTTGTCGAAATGAAGCGGAATGAAGGGGACAGAGGGCTTCTAAATTCTTGGGGAAATTTTTGGGAATGGGGAGGGATGTTAGGAAGCAGGGGAAAATGGAATCTCAGAGATTGAGCGAGGGGAAGGGGTCCAAAAGGGAAAAACACAGGCCAAACCTAGAAAATTGCCAAGTTGTAGCTAGAAACTAGGGTTTGTGCAAAAATGAGGAATTTGGCGGATCTAAGGGATGGGAAGTGTTTGATAAGGTACATGAAGGATAGGGGAAGGTGTATTAACATCAGGAAACAAGTTTTGCCGATGATTTGGCCGCCCAAGAGAAATTGGCTTTCAAAACCCTAGGAGAGGGAAATGAGCTTGCCTAGGCACAACTGAAGCATGAACATGGTGTAAAATGACCCATTAGACACTGACATGACGATGAAAAACCTCTGAATGATGATAGGCTCAGCTGAATGATGACATGGACTGACATTTGGGCAAACCCTAGGCCTAATGCCTAGTGACCAAATTTTGCTTGAAGACTCACTGAAATGACAAAATTTGACCTTGACACTTCAAAATCACTATGTAAGAGCACATTTGATCACTGGAGGAAGGCTGTAAAG
The DNA here is from genome assembly GCA_031772625.1 of Pinus tabuliformis. NCBI lineage: Eukaryota > Viridiplantae > Streptophyta > Pinopsida > Pinales > Pinaceae > Pinus > Pinus tabuliformis. The sequence goes on along the minus strand of CM062816.1, from coordinate 1,409,978,477 downwards.
ACTGACACTAACATTGGCTCCAATGGGGATGGTAGCTCCTTGGAGGTGCCAAGAACCTCAAACCTCTGGGAGAGCAGACCAGTGCCTTCAACCATTGGGCGATGGAGTCAATATTTCGGCAAACGACACAAGACTTTGACTCATTTATTGAATGAAAACTTGACTGAAACTTAACTGAAACTTGACTCAAACCGACTCAAACTAACTTAACAACAAGACTGAAAATTTGACTCATAAAGGACTCATGACTCAACTAAAAACTGACTCGATACTTAAACACAACCGACAAACTGAAAATGATGCTCAAAGTGGAGCTTATTCAACACAACCTACCCTAACAGTTTCATTCATCAGCGGATCAAGTGAAATGAAACAACCAGTGCAACCAAGTAAGTATCTCGTCTGCTGTTTGAAACCTCCACACATGTTTGTTTATGAGCAACAAGAGAGAACTACTGAAAGGCAACTCTGATGGCAACTGAGAAACAGATCCGTTGAATGATATGAACTCTCTATCCGCCTCCAAAAACAATGCATAAGGATCTTGAAATTCAAGCTCACTGGAACTTAGCTCATCCAATGGATTACTTCTCTTTTCCTCATACCATGCATGCAAACTTTGATCTGAGCCTTGTGACGAGACCCCTGCTGAAAATGATGAAGAAACTGGCTGCCGGATCAAATTCATATCAGCACATTTTTCAAGCTCACACATAGTAAATGGAGAAAGACTTTGACTGCAAAACTCATCCAAAACATCAGCTATTGGATCATGAAAAACTTGAAAAGACTGCTGCAACCCATTTTCTATTGGTTCCAATGTGACTACATGATTTCCTACATGCTGCTCATTCTGTTCTTTAGGGACAATATGAAAATTCTGCCTTATAAACTGAAATGCCTCAAACAAAAAGGTATAGAATCTTCCTGCATCATCACATCATGTATTTCATCTTCCACAACTTCATCTATAATCTGACCTCCATCCTCAACATTAAGACTGAGTGACTGTTGATTTGTTATAGGCTTTTCATTTGAAGATGTACTATGCAATCGATCCTTCAAAAACTGAAATGATTCAAAACAGAATGGTACGGAGTCACCTTGAATCATTAAATCATCTGCAATTTGACAATCAATGGCTTTCGGGGGTTGCAAATCTGAATATGAGAAGTCTTGAACAAAGTTTTCATCGCGCTCAAGAGGATCCAAATCAAGACTGGTCAACAACGGATTTGTGATTGCATGGAAGTTGTCTCTGATGAACTGACATGAATCAAAACAAAAAGGCAAAGATCCTTCACTTACTTCAAAATTTGCTGCACTTTCCTCGTCACTGTCATAGCTGATATATGATGGCTGATCATTGTATTCGAGCTGCTGAAAATGAACTTCTTCCTCCCACAAACGAGCTGCTGATTTGTCTGCAAGATTAGCTTCTGTTTGGAGAACATAATCATCATCATACTGATCATACTGAGGCAAATCATCGGTATAAAACACGTCATCAAGCATACATGTCATATCAACAGTTCTTTCTTCTCCAAGATGATCTACAAAACAATCACTATAAGTGCTATGACAACTAGGATGGGAAACAAAATGTTTTGGATCAGCAACTTGTTCTTCTTCAATCAGCGAGCCATGAAAATTATAATCATTCCTTGTGTTGATTCTTTGCATCATCTCCTCCACTGCACTTACCAAAACGTCAAGCTTTACCTCTAGAGATTCGGCTGGATCTATGCTTTTCATCTCTTCTTCTTTCATCCTTGCCCGTCGGATCAGCAGATGCGCTTCTACACTTACTGCACAATTTTGCATCTCGTGAAGTGTTGCAATATCCTTTTCCCTCAGCTGAAACTCCATCTCCGGATCAAAGGCACCCGGATAGTGCAAGAGAGTAGATCTAGGAGTAGGCCTTATATCAGCTGGCATTGAATAATAAACTTGATTAAATCTGGCTGAAAACTGTTGTACTGTCTCCCCTGGTAATCTTTTCAGATGGTTATACTCTTCTACAATCAAGAAAAGGTTCTGCCCAATCATCCACCTATCGAGAAAAACTTTGACGAACTGCTGGAAATCTGAGATGCTTGCATCAGGCAGGGTTTTGAACCAACTCTTAACTTCAGCTTGCAAAGAAAGAGCAAAAAGCCTCATACTAACATCTTCATCATCAACTTCAAAAAGGTCAAGAAATAACTCAAAATTCTGCACATGTTGCTCAGCGTTGACATTCTTACATTCATCGTCAAACCTCGGCAAGTATAGATCATAATTTTTGGGGAAAGGATGAAGAAAAGAAGGTAAAACAAGAGGCTTATACCGATCTGGAATTCTACAAGGTATAGGGGTATTTACAGCAGATATAAAATCGATCTTGGTCTCTTGGGGCTCATCAATTTGAAGATGATCATTACAAAATTCGGAAAAAGGATCTTGATCAAGCTCAAAGGCATGCAAATCTTTAGTACTCACAATCTTCGAAGGAAAAGAATTAACTGTAGGTCGAGGATCTCTTCTCAAATACAATATACTTTGCAAAGCCTTCTTGACATTCGTGGGAAAAGAGAAGAAATAATTTACGACAAGGAATAAAATATCTTGGATGAAATTCCAACTTGAATACCTGATCTTGCCATATTCTCCTTTCATGTTTCTGCTGGTCGGGATCATCCTCCAGTGGAGTCTTTGGATCTGATCTCGAAAATATTTTAGAGTCGCCAAGTGAATGATTTCAGCCTTGCCAGTATCTGATCGTTGTTCACCATCAACAATCAGATCTGAACTTGATATATGTACTGGGGTAAAATGCAAATGAAGCGCTATGTTCACAAATCCCACGGAGATAGACTGAAGCAGCGTTTATCTACTTGCGCTGATGTAAAACAAGAGCGTTTTCGAAGGCTTCTGGCGTAACTTCAGGCTCTGTCTAAGACTTATGAAATAACACGACAATGAGCAAACGATTAATATGTTCTCCCCAGTATGGTCGCCAATATGTTAGCGCTTGAGATTTCACCCTAGGCTGAGGAAGGTAAACCTTCAAGGCTACATCAAACCATTTCACCTCGTAGCTAGCCCTACGAGGTATGAGAAGGCTCTCTCGGGTCAGATTCGATAGATCTTTCAATATGATTAGGCTGACCAATTAATAATAAAGATTTTAGGCTAGTAAATTGATAAGGGGGGTTGATTTAATGATTTTTGGTTTTTTGGTGGCAATTGGAGGGAGTGCAATTTAGGGTGCGGGGATTGAGCACAGTTTTTGCAGGGGGATCTTTGGGGCAAGGTAGGAACTTGTGCTGATGCCTTTGGCTTGGATGAGTGATCAGGGAAGAAAGAGAGGAGGTTAAAGAGGGCAAACAAGGACTTTGAATCCTCTTTAAACAGTGGAAAACATAGATATTGAACAGAATTAAAAGCTGAGCATGGCATGCATGAATTCAAACTTTATCACTTCATCTTGTTCAATTAGCAGCAAAGAAAGAGAGATGTAACACATAAACAAACTTACAGTAACAATTAGAAGACACACCATCAACACAATGATCCACAAGAATCCACAATGAAGTCTGCAAAACCCTGGCCTTCCTTTCCTTAAATTGCAGAAGTAGATGTACAATACACAATAATGCTTTCTCCCACAAGAGTCCAACCATGAAAATGAGAAGGAGAGAGCATAATATAGACCATCTAGACCATCTAACTCCTTTCCCCACCTCTAGGGGTCGAGCTCAGCTTCCTAGGGGCAGTTTGAACTAATTCTAAATCAAGCACTAGATAATAGGCAGTCCAACAACTTGCCTCTATTACTTAGCTAACTGATTCATGCATTAAATATTCACTATTTACATCAAAGAAGCTTCTAGAAGTGGTAAAGAAGAGTAAAAGTATCTAATGCCATGAAATTGACACAATAATCCATCATTTACATGCCCAAATAGTCAACCAAAGTGAAAATAGTGCTTTTCTGGCCGAACTAGTCAAAAACTGGCAAATCTGGAAGTTCTGGTCGCGCCCCTGGAAGTTCTGGTCGCGCCCCTTTGAAGCTACTTTTGAGTGGGTTCCACTGATCCAAATCAGGTGCAAGATGGCTCATTGGAAAGCTTGGCCTGTCTACTTTCCATCCCAAGTGGAATTTCTGAATTTGGTGTAGATTTGACCCCTCAAAAACCATTTCTCCCAAGGTCACTTTCTGCAACTCAAAAAGTGGGCAGAAAGTCAATTTTTAGGTGTATTTTGAGCTTTTGGAGGCTCAAAACTCAAAATTAGGCTGCCCCCAAGTACTGGTAATTTTTCTTTTTGCATACCCTTTCCAAAAATGCCAAGTTTGCAAAATTCCGAGCAGCCCTTCAAAATGGTCTCACCCGGGGTGAGACCAAACCGTGGGCAAAACCTGTAATTTTACCAAAAATTTGCAAAATGCTCCAAAATTCTCAAAATTTTCAGATTTTGATGCTAGATCAAGGCTGATCAATACCATGATGAGTGAGGGATGCCTCAGCCAAGATGCGGAGTGGATTTGTCCTTTTCTTCTTCTTCCGGGCCTCTGACAGCTCTCTTTGGAGAATTTTCATTCTCGCCTTGCAAACATGTAATCTTGCCCAATAATGTGTTTTCATGTTGCGTAGCAGCTCTTTGTCATGATTTTCCTTCTCTAAAAGCCTCTGTTGTGTCTCAACCTCCGTGGAAGAAGACCGGTCATCACCTTGCTCATTAGTCTCATTGGTTGACCTGATGTTATTGAGCAAGGTGGAATCAACAAGTCAAAATGACCGCTGCCCTGCCTGCAAAATGCTGTGAAGTATGTTGTTTTCAAGGGGAAACATCATGAGGGATATGTTAGGGGAGGGAATTTACATATAGGAAAGGGAAAAATATATATAAGCAGGGAATTTTGAAGGAAAACATCACATAATGCTAAACATGTCATTCCATCTCTCACCATTTGCAAATCAATACTTTATTTAGGGAAACTGTGTTTTTTAAACACCAAGGGAAAGGACAATGAAAATCTTCATCATGGAGGGAATGATGTCATGGGTATAGGGGAATAGGGTAGCATCAACTGTGTACAAGTAACAGGCAGCTCATTTCATTTTGTTTAGAATGTCATTGAGGAGCATACTCTGTTTTTACTCATGTGAAAATATCCATTTGATGCTAATAAAAAACAGGGGTTTAGGGTATTTGATTGCAAGATGATGGGAAGGGGTTGCTGTGATTATTCTGCAGCGGAAGGAAGAAGGAATTGGTAACTTGGGAATTAGGGAAAAAAAGAGGATATTAGGAATTAGGTTTAGGGGGACCATGAAACCCTCTTTACAAATCACTGCCAATCTAATTTACATAACAGCAATTCATTTAGAACAGAGGCAGCTTCATCATGCTTTTACCATGGGGAATTAGGGTTTCACTGTGTGCTTTGATCATAGGGAGGGACATTCAATTGCATAAGGAGTTTTAATGAAGGGAAATGCAATTGAATTAGGGTTTTAATATAGGGAATAGGTGGGGAAAAACAGAGTCTTAAGGATGGGGAAGAATACCATGTTAATGCAAAACCCTAATCACAGCAAAACTGGTCTTTTTTGATAGCTATGCAGCTGATACCTTTAATGAATTTTGTCATGACTTTATTCCGCTTTCAATTCCTTGACATCATACAGCAAGATGACATTTTTCTTTATTTTTTCTAAGGCTATGCAAGTAGCAATTTTCACTGTTTTTTACAATGTATGCCTTGTCATCACTTTTCTATTTGTTTTTTTTTTACAATGTTTTCTGTTCATTCTTTTGCTGTGCATTTGATATATAATTTGCTGTGTATACTAGTGTTTAGGTTTTGAGCATATAACATGGGGAAAAGGTAGGGTTTGAAATGATTAGAGGGGACTAGGGTTTGATAGGATTTAGGGGTAGGGTTGGTATGATTAATTTGCAAATGAGATCAATAAATATGACATGTTAACATATGTAATTTACATGGGAAAATGAAAGGAGGGACATAAGGGAAAAATTGCCTTGAAAACAAACAAACTGTCCATGCATATTGCTTGCAAAACATCAAGTCATTTAGCTTATTCTCTATTGATTCCTTGCATAAAATCATGAGCATTACCTTCCTTTGCAACCACAAAACCATCACACAACACGTGGAAGAGACATACCTCAACAAAATCGAGCAAATTTGAGGGAGATTTGGCGTTTGGGTGAGTTTTTACAGCAGACAGAGTTTTTGGTCGCGCACCTCCGTTTGGTCGCGCCTGTGTAATTTAACACAGTGCGTTGGCCTGTTTTTGGTCGCGCACCTCCGTTTGGTCGCGCACGTTCACAGCCTTGTTTGAGGGCCTTCCCGGCATCGGAATCAGGCGCAGGATGGCTCGTTGGAAAGGTATTTGAGTCTACTTTCCAACCCAACCAGAATTTTTCAATTTGGAGTTGATTTGACCTGTCAAAAAGCAAATCTCCCAAGACTGGTCAAAAAGTGTCCAATGAGGCTGCCTCAAGGAAGAGTGCTGTTGCAGTCAACTTTTGAATGCCTTCCTCAACCCCAAATTGAGCGCAGGATAGCTCATTGGAAAGCTCTTCATGTCCCCATCAAGCAAGTCATTTGGCCAACCAAGCTAGGAGAAAACTTGATTTTCCCAAGGTCACTTCAGAGGTGCCTTTGATTCTCCTGAGGCAACGGTATTCTTGACATTTCTCTCAAACCATGACACCTGTGTAAAAAATGAAGGAGGTTTTTCTTCCTTGGCATGTTTTGGACAAAAACCTCTCTCAGTTTTGAAAAATTCATCTTTGATTGCTCAGAAACAGCTTTTGAGTGAAGCTTGTCCCGATGTGTGAAACAAGGAATTTTGTCGAAATGAAGCGGAATGAAGGGGACAGAGGGCTTCTAAATTCTTGGGGAAATTTTTGGGAATGGGGAGGGATGTTAGGAAGCAGGGGAAAATGGAATCTCAGAGATTGAGCGAGGGGAAGGGGTCCAAAAGGGAAAAACACAGGCCAAACCTAGAAAATTGCCAAGTTGTAGCTAGAAACTAGGGTTTGTGCAAAAATGAGGAATTTGGCGGATCTAAGGGATGGGAAGTGTTTGATAAGGTACATGAAGGATAGGGGAAGGTGTATTAACATCAGGAAACAAGTTTTGCCGATGATTTGGCCGCCCAAGAGAAATTGGCTTTCAAAACCCTAGGAGAGGGAAATGAGCTTGCCTAGGCACAACTGAAGCATGAACATGGTGTAAAATGACCCATTAGACACTGACATGACGATGAAAAACCTCTGAATGATGATAGGCTCAGCTGAATGATGACATGGACTGACATTTGGGCAAACCCTAGGCCTAATGCCTAGTGACCAAATTTTGCTTGAAGACTCACTGAAATGACAAAATTTGACCTTGACACTTCAAAATCACTATGTAAGAGCACATTTGATCACTGGAGGAAGGCTGTAAAGACTGACACTAACATTGGCTCCAATGGGGATGGTAGCTCCTTGGAGGTGCCAAGAACCTCAAACCTCTGGGAGAGCAGACCAGTGCCTTCAACCATTGGGCGATGGAGTCAATATTTCGGCAAACGACACAAGACTTTGACTCATTTATTGAATGAAAACTTGACTGAAACTTAACTGAAACTTGACTCAAACCGACTCAAACTAACTTAACAACAAGACTGAAAATTTGACTCATAAAGGACTCATGACTCAACTAAAAACTGACTCGATACTTAAACACAACCGACAAACTGAAAATGATGCTCAAAGTGGAGCTTATTCAACACAACCTACCCTAACAGTTTCATTCATCAGCGGATCAAGTGAAATGAAACAACCAGTGCAACCAAGTAAGTATCTCGTCTGCTGTTTGAAACCTCCACACATGTTTGTTTATGAGCAACAAGAGAGAACTACTGAAAGGCAACTCTGATGGCAACTGAGAAACAGATCCGTTGAATGATATGAACTCTCTATCCGCCTCCAAAAACAATGCATAAGGATCTTGAAATTCAAGCTCACTGGAACTTAGCTCATCCAATGGATTACTTCTCTTTTCCTCATACCATGCATGCAAACTTTGATCTGAGCCTTGTGACGAGACCCCTGCTGAAAATGATGAAGAAACTGGCTGCCGGATCAAATTCATATCAGCACATTTTTCAAGCTCACACATAGTAAATGGAGAAAGACTTTGACTGCAAAACTCATCCAAAACATCAGCTATTGGATCATGAAAAACTTGAAAAGACTGCTGCAACCCATTTTCTATTGGTTCCAATGTGACTACATGATTTCCTACATGCTGCTCATTCTGTTCTTTAGGGACAATATGAAAATTCTGCCTTATAAACTGAAATGCCTCAAAACAAAAAGGTATAGAATCTTCCTGCATCATCACATCATGTATTTCATCTTCCACAACTTCATCTATAATCTGACCTCCATCCTCAACATTAAGACTGAGTGACTGTTGATTTGTTATAGGCTTTTCATTTGAAGATGTACTATGCAATCGATCCTTCAAAAACTGAAATGATTCAAAACAGAATGGTACGGAGTCACCTTGAATCATTAAATCATCTGCAATTTGACAATCAATGGCTTTCGGGGGTTGCAAATCTGAATATGAGAAGTCTTGAACAAAGTTTTCATCGCGCTCAAGAGGATCCAAATCAAGACTGGTCAACAACGGATTTGTGATTGCATGGAAGTTGTCTCTGATGAACTGACATGAATCAAAACAAAAAGGCAAAGATCCTTCACTTACTTCAAAATTTGCTGCACTTTCCTCGTCACTGTCATAGCTGATATATGATGGCTGATCATTGTATTCGAGCTGCTGAAAATGAACTTCTTCCTCCCACAAACGAGCTGCTGATTTGTCTGCAAGATTAGCTTCTGTTTGGAGAACATAATCATCATCATACTGATCATACTGAGGCAAATCATCGGTATAAAACACGTCATCAAGCATACATGTCATATCAACAGTTCTTTCTTCTCCAAGATGATCTACAAAACAATCACTATAAGTGCTATGACAACTAGGATGGGAAACAAAATGTTTTGGATCAGCAACTTGTTCTTCTTCAATCAGCGAGCCATGAAAATTATAATCATTCCTTGTGTTGATTCTTTGCATCATCTCCTCCACTGCACTTACCAAAACGTCAAGCTTTACCTCTAGAGATTCGGCTGGATCTATGCTTTTCATCTCTTCTTCTTTCATCCTTGCCCGTCGGATCAGCAGATGCGCTTCTACACTTACTGCACAATTTTGCATCTCGTGAAGTGTTGCAATATCCTTTTCCCTCAGCTGAAACTCCATCTCCGGATCAAAGGCACCCGGATAGTGCAAGAGAGTAGATCTAGGAGTAGGCCTTATATCAGCTGGCATTGAATAATAAACTTGATTAAATCTGGCTGAAAACTGTTGTACTGTCTCCCCTGGTAATCTTTTCAGATGGTTATACTCTTCTACAATCAAGAAAAGGTTCTGCCCAATCATCCACCTATCGAGAAAAACTTTGACGAACTGCTGGAAATCTGAGATGCTTGCATCAGGCAGGGTTTTGAACCAACTCTTAACTTCAGCTTGCAAAGAAAGAGCAAAAAGCCTCATACTAACATCTTCATCATCAACTTCAAAAAGGTCAAGAAATAACTCAAAATTCTGCACATGTTGCTCAGCGTTGACATTCTTACATTCATCGTCAAACCTCGGCAAGTATAGATCATAATTTTTGGGGAAAGGATGAAGAAAAGAAGGTAAAACAAGAGGCTTATACCGATCTGGAATTCTACAAGGTATAGGGGTATTTACAGCAGATATAAAATCGATCTTGGTCTCTTGGGGCTCATCAATTTGAAGATGATCATTACAAAATTCGGAAAAAGGATCTTGATCAAGCTCAAAGGCATGCAAATCTTTAGTACTCACAATCTTCGAAGGAAAAGAATTAACTGTAGGTCGAGGATCTCTTCTCAAATACAATATACTTTGCAAAGCCTTCTTGACATTCGTGGGAAAAGAGAAGAAATAATTTACGACAAGGAATAAAATATCTTGGATGAAATTCCAACTTGAATACCTGATCTTGCCATATTCTCCTTTCATGTTTCTGCTGGTCGGGATCATCCTCCAGTGGAGTCTTTGGATCTGATCTCGAAAATATTTTAGAGTCGCCAAGTGAATGATTTCAGCCTTGCCAGTATCTGATCGTTGTTCACCATCAACAATCAGATCTGAACTTGATATATGTACTGGGGTAAAATGCAAATGAAGCGCTATGTTCACAAATCCCACGGAGATAGACTGAAGCAGCGTTTATCTACTTGCGCTGATGTAAAACAAGAGCGTTTTCGAAGGCTTCTGGCGTAACTTCAGGCTCTGTCTAAGACTTATGAAATAACACGACAATGAGCAAACGATTAATATGTTCTCCCCAGTATGGTCGCCAATATGTTAGCGCTTGAGATTTCACCCTAGGCTGAGGAAGGTAAACCTTCAAGGCTACATCAAACCATTTCACCTCGTAGCTAGCCCTACGAGGTATGAGAAGGCTCTCTCGGGTCAGATTCGATAGATCTTTCAATATGATTAGGCTGACCAATTAATAATAAAGATTTTAGGCTAGTAAATTGATAAGGGGGGTTGATTTAATGATTTTTGGTTTTTTGGTGGCAATTGGAGGGAGTGCAATTTAGGGTGCGGGGATTGAGCACAGTTTTTGCAGGGGGATCTTTGGGGCAAGGTAGGAACTTGTGCTGATGCCTTTGGCTTGGATGAGTGATCAGGGAAGAAAGAGAGGAGGTTAAAGAGGGCAAACAAGGACTTTGAATCCTCTTTAAACAGTGGAAAACATAGATATTGAACAGAATTAAAAGCTGAGCATGGCATGCATGAATTCAAACTTTATCACTTCATCTTGTTCAATTAGCAGCAAAGAAAGAGAGATGTAACACATAAACAAACTTACAGTAACAATTAGAAGACACACCATCAACACAATGATCCACAAGAATCCACAATGAAGTCTGCAAAACCCTGGCCTTCCTTTCCTTAAATTGCAGAAGTAGATGTACAATACACAATAATGCTTTCTCCCACAAGAGTCCAACCATGAAAATGAGAAGGAGAGAGCATAATATAGACCATCTAGACCATCTAACTCCTTTCCCCACCTCTAGGGGTCGAGCTCAGCTTCCTAGGGGCAGTTTGAACTAATTCTAAATCAAGCACTAGATAATAGGCAGTCCAACAACTTGCCTCTATTACTTAGCTAACTGATTCATGCATTAAATATTCACTATTTACATCAAAGAAGCTTCTAGAAGTGGTAAAGAAGAGTAAAAGTATCTAATGCCATGAAATTGACACAATAATCCATCATTTACATGCCCAAATAGTCAACCAAAGTGAAAATAGTGCTTTTCTGGCCGAACTAGTCAAAAACTGGCAAATCTGGAAGTTCTGGTCGCGCCCCTGGAAGTTCTGGTCGCGCCCCTTTGAAGCTACTTTTGAGTGGGTTCCACTGATCCAAATCAGGTGCAAGATGGCTCATTGGAAAGCTTGGCCTGTCTACTTTCCATCCCAAGTGGAATTTCTGAATTTGGTGTAGATTTGACCCCTCAAAAACCATTTCTCCCAAGGTCACTTTCTGCAACTCAAAAAGTGGGCAGAAAGTCAATTTTTAGGTGTATTTTGAGCTTTTGGAGGCTCAAAACTCAAAATTAGGCTGCCCCCAAGTACTGGTAATTTTTCTTTTTGCATACCCTTTCCAAAAATGCCAAGTTTGCAAAATTCCGAGCAGCCCTTCAAAATGGTCTCACCCGGGGTGAGACCAAACCGTGGGCAAAACCTGTAATTTTACCAAAAATTTGCAAAATGCTCCAAAATTCTCAAAATTTTCAGATTTTGATGCTAGATCAAGGCTGATCAATACCATGATGAGTGAGGGATGCCTCAGCCAAGATGCGGAGTGGATTTGTCCTTTTCTTCTTCTTCCGGGCCTCTGACAGCTCTCTTTGGAGAATTTTCATTCTCGCCTTGCAAACATGTGATCTTGCCCAATAATGTGTTTTCATGTTGCGTAGCAGCTCTTTGTCATGATTTTCCTTCTCTAAAAGCCTCTGTTGTGTCTCAACCTCCGTGGAAGAAGACCGGTCATCACCTTGCTCATTAGTCTCATTGGTTGACCTGATGTTATTGAGCAAGGTGGAATCAACAAGTCAAAATGACCGCTGCCCTGCCTGCAAAATGCTGTGAAGTATGTTGTTTTCAAGGGGAAACATCATGAGGGATATGTTAGGGGAGGGAATTTACATATAGGAAAGGGAAAAATATATATAAGCAGGGAATTTTGAAGGAAAACATCACATAATGCTAAACATGTCATTCCATCTCTCACCATTTGCAAATCAATACTTTATTTAGGGAAACTGTGTTTTTTAAACACCAAGGGAAAGGACAATGAAAATCTTCATCATGGAGGGAATGATGTCATGGGTATAGGGGAATAGGGTAGCATCAACTGTGTACAAGTAACAGGCAGCTCATTTCATTTTGTTTAGAATGTCATTGAGGAGCATACTCTGTTTTTACTCATGTGAAAATATCCATTTGATGCTAATAAAAAACAGGGGTTTAGGGTATTTGATTGCAAGATGATGGGAAGGGGTTGCTGTGATTATTCTGCAGCGGAAGGAAGAAGGAATTGGTAACTTGGGAATTAGGGAAAAAAAGAGGATATTAGGAATTAGGTTTAGGGGGACCATGAAACCCTCTTTACAAATCACTGCCAATCTAATTTACATAACAGCAATTCATTTAGAACAGAGGCAGCTTCATCATGCTTTTACCATGGGGAATTAGGGTTTCACTGTGTGCTTTGATCATAGGGAGGGACATTCAATTGCATAAGGAGTTTTAATGAAGGGAAATGCAATTGAATTAGGGTTTTAATATAGGGAATAGGTGGGGAAAAACAGAGTCTTAAGGATGGGGAAGAATACCATGTTAATGCAAAACCCTAATCACAGCAAAACTGGTCTTTTTTGATAGCTATGCAGCTGATACCTTTAATGAATTTTGTCATGACTTTATTCCGCTTTCAATTCCTTGACATCATACAGCAAGATGACATTTTTCTTTATTTTTTCTAAGGCTATGCAAGTAGCAATTTTCACTGTTTTTTACAATGTATGCCTTGTCATCACTTTTCTATTTGTTTTTTTTTTACAATGTTTTCTGTTCATTCTTTTGCTGTGCATTTGATATATAATTTGCTGTGTATACTAGTGTTTAGGTTTTGAGCATATAACATGGGGAAAAGGTAGGGTTTGAAATGATTAGAGGGGACTAGGGTTTGATAGGATTTAGGGGTAGGGTTGGTATGATTAATTTGCAAATGAGATCAATAAATATGACATGTTAACATATGTAATTTACATGGGAAAATGAAAGGAGGGACATAAGGGAAAAATTGCCTTGAAAACAAACAAACTGTCCATGCATATTGCTTGCAAAACATCAAGTCATTTAGCTTATTCTCTATTGATTCCTTGCATAAAATCATGAGCATTACCTTCCTTTGCAACCACAAAACCATCACACAACACGTGGAAGAGACATACCTCAACAAAATCGAGCAAATTTGAGGGAGATTTGGCGTTTGGGTGAGTTTTTACAGCAGACAGAGTTTTTGGTCGCGCACCTCCGTTTGGTCGCGCATGTGTAATTTAACACAGTGTGTTGGCCTGTTTTTGGTCGCGCACCTCCGTTTGGTCGCGCACGTTCACAGCCTTGTTTGAGGGCCTTCCCGGCATCGGAATCAGGCGCAGGATGGCTCGTTGGAAAGGTATTTGAGTCTACTTTCCAACCCAACCAGAATTTTTCAATTTGGAGTTGATTTGACCAGTCAAAAAGCAAATCTCCCAAGACTGGTCAAAAAGTGTCCAATGAGGCTGCCTCAAGGAAGAGTGCTGTTGCAGTCAACTTTTGAATGCCTTCCTCAACCCCAAATTGAGCGCAGGATAGCTCATTGGAAAGCTCTTCATGTCCCCATCAAGCAAGTCATTTGGCCAACCAAGCTAGGAGAAAACTTGATTTTCCCAAGGTCACTTCAGAGGTGCCTTTGATTCTCCTGAGGCAACGGTATTCTTGACATTTCTCTCAAACCATGACACCTGTGTAAAAAATGAAGGAGGTTTTTCTTTCTTGGCATGTTTTGGACAAAAACCTCTCTCAGTTTTGAAAAATTCATCTTTGATTGCTCAGAAACAGCTTTTGAGTGAAGCTTGTCCCGATGTGTGAAACAAGGAATTTTGTCGAAATGAAGCGGAATGAAGGGGACAGAGGGCTTCTAAATTCTTGGGGAAATTTTTGGGAATGGGGAGGGATGTTAGGAAGCAGGGGAAAATGGAATCTCAGAGATTGAGCGAGGGGAAGGGGTCCAAAAGGGAAAAACACAGGCCAAACCTAGAAAATTGCCAAGTTGTAGCTAGAAACTAGGGTTTGTGCAAAAATGAGGAATTTGGCGGATCTAAGGGATGGGAAGTGTTTGATAAGGTACATGAAGGATAGGGGAAGGTGTATTAACATCAGGAAACAAGTTTTGCCGATGATTTGGCCGCCCAAGAGAAATTGGCTTTCAAAACCCTAGGAGAGGGAAATGAGCTTGCCTAGGCACAACTGAAGCATGAACATGGTGTAAAATGACCCATTAGACACTGACATGACAATGAAAAACCTCTGAATGATGATAGGCTCAGCTGAATGATGACATGGACTGACATTTGGGCAAACCCTAGGCCTAATGCCTAGTGACCAAATTTTGCTTGAAGACTCACTGAAATGACAAAATTTGACCTTGACACTTCAAAATCACTATGTAAGAGCACATTTGATCACTGGAGGAAGGCTGTAAAGACTGACACTAACAGTATCCATAAATCCCTAATCAGAGTATTGAATTCTGGATCCTCTAGCCAAATACAATTGAACTTGAAAGGCATGCCAAGCCACATCTCAACTCCCCTCCATAGTAGTGTGATAGGCAGGTGATTTGATATATACGACTTCAGGACCTCAGATTGTAGGAACCCCATTCTCTCAATCAGGTCTTCATGAACCAAGTATCGATCAAGCCGCTTGGAAATATGTTGTGTACCCGTTCTTCCATTGTGCCAGGTGGGCACAGTTTTGTGAGGCCAAATATTTATTAGATTGTTATCACTGAAAGTGACTTTAAGTCTGTCCAAAAGTGGATCCCTCTTTCGAACAGAACCCCAACATTCATCCATTGTTATATTGGCTTTAAAATCACCCGCCACAATGAGAGATCAAATTTTTAGCATGTCTGAAGATTATAATATGTCCCAGAATTTTTCTTTATCCCTATATGGAGCATATAAATTAAGTATGCGGAGACGACCAGCCAGTCCCCTAAGTCTTCCAGTGAGTAACATACCAGCAAAACATTTGTAAGCTCGGAAAGCCACCCATCATGGATTCCATAGTGCCGCCAATCTACCAGAAAGACCCTAAGAGTCCACAACCACCATGTGCCAGTCCGGGAGCATTTCTCTAAAGTAAACAATTACTCAGTAAACAATTGTGATGGATTCCTGAAGAAGTATGATATGGGGATAGATGAAAAGAGTTCTATGAGGGAGAGGAATTTTTGCAAGTCCCCCAAGCCCCACATATTGAGGGATAGGCAGAGGGTCATGTTGGATGGGGGTCAGGTGGCGTTGCTCTAAGGGCCCGATGTTCATAAGAGGTACCGATGCGAATATTAATGAGGGAGGAGGAATCATCAAAAGGGATTGATTTAAATTTGGGTCGCCTTTTAAAGTGTCTGCTACCCCTCTTTTCCCTGCGTCTAACAGTAATATTTAGAGCCGAGTTGGGGTTGAGAGTAGGACAGGTCCGAGGAACTCCCCATGTATAGACAGGGTTTACAGGTCCAGTTCTGAATTTACAAGCAAAAATTCAATGTCGTTGTCAATCAAGTTCCTGGGGGAAGTAACCGACGACTGGGGGATGGTGGGGAGCCACGGGGAGGCGTGGTGGTAGGATGGGAGGGATTCTCAAGAGTGTGGAACAAGGGAAGAACAAGGTAGGGAAGCCAAATTCTCAGGGGTCATTAAAGAGGCAGCGGGTGGCGGAGGTGAACTTTTGAGAAGCGAAGGTAGGGAAGTGCGTTGGGGTAATTGGGGTTGTTCAAACAGTGGAGATGAGGTAACCAAATTTGCGGAATCTAAGTTAGTAGAAATAATAGGGGAGGTGCGAGGGGAGGATGGTCCATGATTGGAGGATATGGAAGATGGGAGTTCCTTAGACATTAATCCAGGAGATGTGGGGAAGGTGCAAGGTGCTCTACCTGGGATTTGCTATCAATTTGTGCGAAAACACCGATTGGGTCCATTGATAGCTCGACCACGATGTTGTATATCAACTTGACCAACTCCATCAAGAAAATAAGCCTCACCGCCTCCAACAGCCCTACTCCTATGTCGCCAAGGGCATTGTGCCATAAGATGACCAGTGTGGTGGCAGATCAAACACCGGAATGGAAAACACCAAAAATCCAACATCTGATGTATATGAATTTTGTCCCAAACTAGATCTATATGTGTAGGAAACCCTCCAGGAAAGACGCATTCTATCAAAATCTAGGCTACCCTTTTGTCCCTAGCTCCCAAGCACTTCAGATCCACTTATATGAACATACCAATATCATTACCAATGTCAGTAAAAACTCTCTTGGTCTAGAATTCAATGGGAAATCCCAGAAAATTGACCCATATTAGATTGTTGCGAGGGGTGTCCCTAAGCGAATTGAAACCAACAGACCAAGGGTGGAGTGACAAAAACCCTCGTCCTCAAACCCACGACATTTTGACAATTTTTTCAAGGTCCTCATGATGTAAAAAATGGAAGTTGTACCAGGAGTTCATAAGTTTGTTGATCGTGGGAGTGTAGCCAAGAATTGTTTTCCACTACACCGAAATCCACATACGCATCTCTTCTTTTGCAAATGATTACCTTGTCTAGTAGTACATCATATTCGAAGCTCAACAATTGCAGCTAAGGAGATGTCCCAATCATGTGACGCCTTTGGCTAGTCTTAGGTGCTCAAGTTGAGTCATGGTGATTCACATCTTGGGACAGAACTGCATGTGAGACACTTGGATAGTCTTCCACATCCAAATGGATGTGATTTTTATTTGTATTAGGTATGGATGGTGCAACATGTCTCTCTATAGACCATTGGGTGATCTGGAGAGCATCGTGATGGTCATTCCACGAAGCTGTCCAAAAGGTCGTAGGATGGCCAGGTGGATGTGCCAAATCAGCCTCAAGGGGTGGCATTGATGAATGCCTAATGTTCCAAGGTATCTTATATGAATAGATCTGATAGGTCCATAGGCCCCTAGGTGGAATCAAAGGAGTAGAGTGTCTAGTCTGATGCGAAGGGGAAGCGTAGGTAGAAAGGAACAAGTGTCAGAGGTAGGTATGATAAGGAGGCGGATGAGATCCCCAACCCGGACAAATGGATGATGGAGAGGACAAGTATAAGTTTATAAAATACCTTGGGAAGAAGTTCGCGTGAATTTGGGTCCCATCAGGTGCGAAAATATTCAGCACCTAGCGCCCACGACACATATACTCGTATCCACTCTGTCACCAATTCAGGTCCCAATATGGAAATTAATATAGCAATATGGAATAATCCCAAAATACCAAACCCCCATTCAGTTGGATTTTCTGACAAATTGGATGAAAAGACAATGGGTCGATGGGGAGTAATTACCCCAAGGTGGCGAAATAATATTGCCTTGACAAGAGCACCCAATGACCACCCTAACGTGCACCCGCAAGAATTTGAAATGATCGAAAAGTGGTAGAACTGTGATCAATTTCGGTACGGTCTACTATAAATCGTTCACCACCCCAATAAAACCAGTTGCAGTCTACGCATGAAGGATCCAGAGGACACCTATGGTAATTTGTTAGAGTATCATCTCACGCAACAACAACAACATCCCAAACATGTCCACCATCGATTGCAACATCTTATACCAAAATTTCTGCAGGCCCTGGAAATGGTGAAAGAGTCAATACACTTCCTCCATAGAGTTGTGTAGTTAGTGGTTGCTAGACAGGACCCATGGTCTTATTGCGAAGAAAGGCATGCACATTTGAGGACGTCAATCCACATAGGCATATGGTCTTCAATGAAGGGAGTTCAATTGTTCACAAATGATATAGTATTGGATATAGATAGAAATGGAGAAAATGATGAGAATGTGAAATACTTTAGATGTAAGGAATTTAAACATGATCGGGGAGGATATGGGGTGAAACCACCAGCACGTTGGCCAACCAGTAGTCCAGGATAAGTGCTCAGGTAGCAATGGAGAGAATGATGAGAATTTGAAAAACTTCATATGTAAGGAAGTTAAACATGATCGAGGAGGATATGGGGTGAAACCACCAGAAAACTGACCAGCCAATAGCCCAGGAAAAGTGCTCAAGTGGGAATAGTATGATGTCCAATATTGAGAAATACCGAGACCCAAAAGTACCACAATTTAAAAACCTCTCTTTCATGTACTAATCATATCCACCAAGAATATTATAGTTTTAAACCTTGGAAAACAAATCATACGACGAGGATAGAAGACATTTGAACCAAAATACCTCAATTGTAAATAATGTTGCATGGAGTCCTCAGCTTCTTGAAAAATATGATCATAAAATGCTTCCTACACTAACCAGAAACAGTGGTTTTCTCACACGTGTAAGCTCTGGTGCGTTTGTTGGTAGCTCTTTCACTTTCTTGAATTACTTAACAATACCTACGCTTTAATGTCATGCATTGTATTTAGTTAGAGTGTTTTATGTGTTTAGTTAGAGCATTTTCACCTGATTGTTCGATGATGCCATTCTCTGCACCATGAATTAGCCATAAATCCTTGTGTTTATTTAACTGTGTCTTAAGTTTTAAGTGGCTTTAATAGAATTCGTAGCAATGATAGGAAACCTCTTAAGTTTCATGTTAATTATCGTCTTCTTGTACATTTAGTACTTAATCATAGACTTATTTGTAATGGTGGAGGTCCCAAAGGAAGATCTTAGAGGATGTATTTCTTTTAATTTTGAGATTATAAATTATAAAATATTATGAATTTGCTTAAGTTTCCTCCACATTTCTCTAGAAACATTACAAGCTTGAACTTTATATCCTTACAAAATAATTGAAATAACAAGTGTATTAAAGAGACTTTTTATTTTTTCTCAAACTCAAAAAATAGTTAATGCATAATTATTCTCAATACCAAAAAACAATCTTTCCATCCTTTAATAATGTATATTTTTCCTCTAGCCCTGAGCGTTAGCTCAATTGGTTGAGGTCACATTGTTAAAGCACCTCGCCATTGTGAGGTCATGGGGTCAATTCTCCTCGATCGCCTCGGGGTTAGGCTCCGATTAGTTTGGCCGACGAGATTTGATCCCTTCAAGTGGATCTGCTCAGATTTTCCTTGCAAAAAAAATTGTATTTTTTCCTCCTACTTCTTACAAGATTTCCGTTAACAACGAAAGCAAAATCTATGACTTGGGAAAATAATAGTTTTCATAAATATAAAACATAAAAACAAGGCCAAAAGAATCATTTAGCAATGAGTATTGTGATTAAGCCAAGTGTCTAGTCATCCTTGTCTTTGGGCAATTCCCATCCATTT
Organism: Pinus tabuliformis; assembly: GCA_031772625.1. Taxonomy (NCBI): domain Eukaryota; kingdom Viridiplantae; phylum Streptophyta; class Pinopsida; order Pinales; family Pinaceae; genus Pinus; species Pinus tabuliformis. The sequence goes on along the minus strand of CM062816.1, from coordinate 1,409,958,713 downwards.
ATAATTGGGATTAGATTAATTGTTATGGATTCCTACCTATCCATGCTTTGTTTAAATTTTAAAAGTATTTCTCTTTAAAAACTCACAAGAGTTAAGGTTGGAAACTTATCATTACTAGGAATAGGAAGAAAAGATGTTTTCAAATAAATTTGCCAACTTAATGTTGAGAACAACTAAATATCTAACAAATAACTAAATCGAGAAAAATACTTATAAATATCTCCTTTTTCACACACAATGCTTCTCCCAACATGTGAAAAATTGGTGTCTAGAGTTGTAAGCCTTTTGTGATTATGGGGCAAGAGGCTATAACACCCGTTTTGAAGGCAGAACCATATTTTTTGAGCTTGTGCCCTAGTTGGCATTTTGGTGGTTGATATGCTCTTGGGATTTCTAGCGGTTTGGCTACTCTGCGGGACCCCATAATAGCTAAGTTTGATGCTAATAAATCATGTGCATGCGTTTATATTTCAGGTCAGATAATGGGTGTTAAAAAAAAGGATCCAAATCATTAATTGTTATGCACCTTATACGGAGAGACGAAACTTTTGGGATCAAATGAGTCAGAGTGGGATCATTTGGATGATGGTCTTATCTTGGGTGGCAATTTAAAGCTTGCCCTATCTTCAGGTGAAGTTTGGGGGGTTGGGCGGGGGGGTAAGTGCAGATCAAACCCTTTGGCAGACTATTTTTTGAAGATTTATAACTTCAAGTTAAGAGATATTCCCCCCTCTCCTATACAACCTACTTGGAAAAATGGTAGGTCAGGGTGGGAAGGCATTGGAAAATGCTTGGATCATTTTCTCATCAAAGAGGAGATTTCAGATGTGTTTGGCAATGTGAGAACTTGGATCCAACAAGTTGGCATCTCGAACCATTGCCCCATTTTCTTGCAATGGAAAGACGACCCTGCCGCATTATTCCTACCTTTCAAATTTAATCGTGCTTGATTGTTGGATGTGGATTTTTTAGAAGATTGTTAGATCTGTTTGGTTGAGCTCGGATAACATGCAACATTTTTCACATATGGACAGGGTTGTTATAGGCTAAAAAGATTAAAAGTAGTGGTAAAACGTGGGAAAGATATAAGAAGAAAAAAGCACTATCAGGAACTAATAGACATTGATTACAAACTGGTATGCTGGTAGATTCCAATCACCTGGGTTTTCTTTCTAAGAATAACAAAAAACAAATGTTTCTTATGGAGAATAGGGAGCACTAAATCCTTCATCTATAAGAGGAGGAATGGTGGTTGAAAAGTAGGGCTATCTGGCTTGTTGTTGGCGTCTAGAATAAAACAAAATTCTTCCATAAGTTTGCTTCTCATAAATGGAAGGTGAATTCCATTTGGGGATTGAGGGAATATGTTGGTAACACCATACAATCATGGGATCAACTACAGAGATGGGTTGCCCAATATTTTAGCAAACTATATACTTCTAGGGATGATTTGGAGGTGGATGCTCAGTTAAAGTTTTTGGATTCATATACTACTTTTTTGCTGTCACAAAGACACAAATGTTTCAGAAAAACCTATTTGTAAGGAGGAAGTGGAATTTGTTTCAAGATCTTTCACTAAGGACAAGAGCCTACGTCTCAATGGTTGGATCGTGGATCTTTTCCTTTATTTCTTTAACCTTTGGGGAGGACCTAGTTAAGATGGTGGAGGGTCTACAGTTCAACAAAGGATTTCAGGGTCCTTGAACTCCACTTTTATAGCCCTCATTCCTAAATCTACAAAGCCTGACACTTTTTAGGTCTATAGACCTATTTCCTTTTGCAATATTATATATAAGTTGATAGCGAAGATTATTGCTCTAAGGCTCAGAGGTTTTCAAGCACTAATCAGGAAAATAATCCTCAATCTTTCCTTTTTCACTTTTTGACTGTAATCCATCCCCTTAAAGAATATTTCACAAGGATCACTATAGATCATAATTCTAATTTATATACTTTGAATGTGGGACCTACTCCTTATTTAAACCATAGTTGTTAGATTCACCATGTTGCTTCTAGCCCCTCGAGGGAGCTTCACTGATAACTGCATCACTTGAGCAAGAAATCATAGTATTCATTGCTTCTTCTTTATCCTCCAAATGACTATTCAATTCTATGGCACTTCTAGGCTAGAATTTGTATCCTTATTTGTAGTTGATATTTTTTTATTTTATATAGTCCAATCATATTTATTAATCAAGAATAATTTCTCATGTGATTGACATTTTTTGGTTTGAGGTCATGACATTTTTTCCTACTTTGGATGAACTCGTACTTAAGGGAAAAAATACTAAAGATGCCTTCTTTTTGGTATATCCAACACCAAAAAGTTGCATTCTCATACTCTAAAGCTCGATTCCATTAAGAATTGAACTTTTGCAATAAAACCATGTTCAAAAGATCTTGGTTGAGATCAATATCAACACAAATTTAGACACATGTGAAGACTCTCCCCTCAACCCATTCAGGGTCTTTAAGTATTTTCCCAAGGTATTCTCAATATATTCGAACACTTGTAAATGTTACAAGTGTGCTATAAATTTGGGAGGTGAAACCAAATTGATTTTTTGGTGACATACATAATATTTAGGTCAAGTTGTAGAACCACGGGGTAATGAAAATATCACTTTTCCCTAAAACCATGGACACTGAAATTTTTTATAATTAGTAGGATTGGGACACTAAACAATAAATAATCCTTTAGAGTAGAGATATACCTCACATTTTATTTTACTTTTTTAATCCAATCAAATAAATCCACTTGTCAATTATAATTTAAGAGGCCAAAAACCATTGAATATGCAAATTATTGTAACAAATTCATTAAAAGGGAGAATATTTATGACCTTTGGCGTAGTGTTCTCTAGTGTTGATACCTCTTAATATTTCTCCACTATATATGGGCTAAGAATGTTTAAAGCAACTAAGTTAGAGAGCTTGTTCTTGATTTATCCCTTGAATGAAACCTACTTTGAAGAAGAAGGCACTCCAATGCCCACTACTCCTCCACGAATGTGTAGTACCAAAATGAAAGTTAATTCTTCGCATATATTATAGTAAAACAACAAAGAAATGCTATCAAGATGTTCAATGTAGAAATGAAGATGTTATTGATTTGAAGGAATCCTTCTCATGAGCTCGATTTTGTGCTTTGTATCTATCACATAACCGATGAAGTTCACCCATTAGGTTAATGTTTACCTAATGAAAGACTTGACCATAATCCAAAAACTTGCGTTGATAACAGAGCTCTCTTGGATTAAGGACTCCTCATATTGTCATTGAGGACAAGTGTTTAAAAAAATATTTGTTGTGCAAACATTTATTTGGACACTTAGTAAGCAACAATTCCTTCAAACACTCAGAATGCATTAGTTGCGACTCTCAGAGACAATTCAAAATACCAACATAACTCTAGAGTTTACTGTAAAAGGACTTATACATCCAACATAGCAGTAGAAGCTACATTCTTCTCAATGTCCATTTCTTGCCTCCAACTCTTAGCAATCAATTAAGTCAAATCTATGACAAATAGATGGAACAATTTCGTTATAATCATTGCCAGTAACCAAGACAATGATTTGAAGAGAAAAATTAAAACCCTTAAATTAGTAGAAGATGAGGACTCCTTCTTCTCTACAAGAATCTAATTTTTTTGTTGAGAAATAATCACCCTCTTTTGCCTTCATCGCTAGTTTGGTCACTTCCATAACCTTTTTGAGTGCCATCAACACTTCAATTTGAACGATTTTATTGTGTGGTCTAACTATGATAATGGAAAGAGTTGTAGAAGGGATGTGGAAATACACCATTAGGTTTTGTTGAAGGACAAGGACGAATCCCACTCATTCATTGCACACTTGAAAAAAAGTGATATAATAACCCTTTTTCCATGAAAAAACCATATATTTGTATAAATAACAACACACTTTGACTTAGCCTTTAAGCTCAGAGCATGGTCATGACTATCATAACTACCTAGGGATTGAGAAACAACAAAAACTATTAAACTAATTGATTTCTAAATATTATATTTGTATCGTTCACTTTACAACCCAGTGCCAACTAACTTCTTACAATGTTACATAACAAAAAGTGCAACTAAAACATACTTTTTACATCTCCAAAAACAACACTCACACATAAAAAACAAAGACCTTAAGAAATATAAAAATGGGTTAGTAATAACAATATCCAAAGAGTTGTTGTCCCTTGTTTCTTGAACTTTAAGTGAACCTTCCTCCATAACAATTGGCTCTTTTTGAAAGATGATCGGCTGTGTGGTGAAGTTCTCTATAGAGGTGAACAAAGGAAATCTTCTCAAAGTGTGTTCTTAAAGCAATGATCCTTTCTATGTGTTAGGTCCTTATAATACTAGTGTAACCCCCTGATTGTTATTGTTAGTGTAGCCCCCTATTGTTATTGTTGTACCCTTACATTATTATTGTTATGTAGACTATCGGTATAGTGTGACCCCTTAGACTCCTATATATACCAAGTAGATCTTGTCATTTGTATCATCTAATAATTGTTCATTTATGTGATGTAAATGAGGTTTCCCCCTCGAAGAGGCTAATTTTAAAGTTGTCGATCTATATTTTCTTATGTTATGTGATTGGTTGCATAACACCGTGATACGTTCCAACACCAAGGAGTGACATGGATTTTTCCAGTTACCCAGTCTATATAGAGTTTTGAATCCCATATATCTATAAAATTCTAACTTGTTTATCAACAATAACTATAAGTAACCCGGATGCGGGTGATTTTAGTGCTCATTAATGGTGACAATTAAGAGTGACGGCGCTCGGCCCTGCCAGCTGCTGGCCAGCGCTATTCTCCAAGCCCATACTTGGCTCATGCTAGCTCACACAAGGCGCGAGCAAGTCCGCCTGCAGATTGAATTTAATGTTCACATTGGCCGAGACAAGGCAGCTGTTGGTTTAATCATGGAGCATTCGGCCTTCAAACCCATTGTTTGCTCCCCGTTCTCTAACCTCTGCCCGTCCAATGCAGGAATCCTTTGCAGCAGAACGGTTTTAAGCAATCGCTGCTGGCTCCTGTTGGCTTTTGATTTTGGAATTGGATTGTCTTTCTCCCATTTTCAGCCTTGCTCTCTGAGCCCTTCTCAGGATCTTTCTGTGCAGTCTCGGCTCCCCCCTAAAGTTTCCAGTGCTTCCGAGCTTTCCCCTCGCCGCTCAGCCATGGTGCGTCATCGCATGAGAAGCTGCCATGGAGGGTGTTGTGGTGGTCGCGCGCGGCCTCAGACGGCTCAATCAGTTGATCAGCCTCTGCCCCCTGCCTCTTCGCCTTCATCCCAAGAGAATTCTCCTCCTCCCAACCCTTCTCGTAGACCTTTCCCGCACAATGCCTTCCAAACCACTCATTTCAAATTCCAGAGTAGCCTGAACAGGCCCATCATTACGGCAAATATCACCATTATTTTCTCTGAGGAAGAAGCTCATATGCAAGCTCTTGCGCGTACTGTGGTAGAGCATCCTCAGGGCGTTCACAGAACTGTGGGTTGCCTTGCCACTGTGCAGAATCCGGCCAAAGAAGGTATGGCGGAAAGGCGTGGCAATCAGCATGGGGAGGGTGACAATCCAGGCAAAGCTCGGCCACTAGGTGGCAGCTCACATGATGCCACAGTCTCGATGACCATTGCGGGCAGCTCTAGTGGAACCCGTCCAGCGGAGGACCCTCCAGGCGGCAGCGGGGCTGGTGTCGTGGTTCGGGATGGAGAAATATGGTATGGCAATGCATGCCCTATCGTTGAGGAGCCACTGGACCCCATGTGATGCCACCTGGACTCCTTCGTGTCTTCCCAGAGTTTTCTTATTCGCTCACTAGTCAGGTTCGAATATTTATGGTTTTGTTGTTCTGGTTCTATTTCTACGGCTCAGTAGTCTCGTTCTATGTCTATGTGGCTCGGAAGTATGTGGTTTTATGGCTGCCATGTACAACATCTCGGTCTTTAGGTGTTTGTCTCCACTGTTTCAAAGAGGGCTATCCCAAGTCCCCATTTTGGCTTTCTTGCAGTATTCAGGCTCCTATGTATGGATTTTTTGCTCACTGTAACTGGTTTTCCCAATTTTGGGACAGTTTTTGATGACCTGAAAGCAATCAAATGCTCTCGACTGAGGCTTCTGCCTCTTTGTAACTTTATTCTTTTTTCCTTTTAGTAGAATTAGTCTTTACAGAGAAAAAAAAACAATAACTATAAGTAAGTTCCACAAGCATATAGTTCAACTTTATTGTTATACCCATGTCCAACTTGGAACTATAAAGAGAAGTAATGTAATTTTTTTCAAATAAAGGATTTCCCCCACTCCACAAACACTTGGAACACCCTAACAAGTGCCATTGAAAAACCTAAGGATTATTAAAGTTAATACAAGTTTCATATAAATTTCTCGAAATTTATTATTCAGGAGGCTTCTTTCCTTCACCGAAAATGAATCTTATTTGATGAACTAACTCTCCTAATTGGTTTTTTTTTTAATCTTCAAAAAATATTTTGTTCCTAGTAATGCATAGTTCCCATGAAACAAAACAAGGAAGGGGTTTGTAATGTGCTATAAATGAATTTGCTAACCGAGTTTCGAAACAATCCAACATTGAAATAGTATCCCACTTGAATGGCTACTTAGAGCCTTAGGATAACTCTTCCCACGTAGCCTCAATGAAAGGACAATGAAGAAAAATATGATGTACAATTTCACAATCATTTTTTCATAAATAACATAACCAAGACTAGGCCAATTCCTTTTTTATCCATTATACTAAGTTAGCACCTTATTTGCCAACATAATTAAAACAAAAATTATAATTTTAGGAGGATAACCCAACTTCCATGCTACTTTCCACCACCACTTCATTTATTCTCCCTAATTTTTAGTAAATACAATAGTATAACCAAGCTTGTCAATGAGCACTCTAGTGGCAGTGTTCATTGACAAAGATAATCCATCATCCCCATCTTCAATACACATGGCACTATGTTTTAACGAGTTTGTGTAATGTGATCATTCAACATCAAGTCCATCCCTTAATTTCAATTCCACAAGATTTTCATCATTGAATCCTAGTTTCAAGAACCATAAAAGTTGCAATGTCTTTTCATCTTATTATCCCATTTTCATGTAAGCAAAAGCATGAGGCTTTTGAGAGTCTAAAGTTCCCACAGTAACCTATTCAAGGGTCTTCATCAATGACCAACTTGTTCTCTTTCCTTAGCTTCAAAGCAACCCAATTTCCTATCCAAAGCTTTCGTGGACCCTTTCCAAACATTGGAAGCTCCCTTTATAAGACTTTTTGTCTTGTCTAATCCTACCTTCTAATTCCTTAGAGTCAAGGTATTTTAACTCCTTATAATCAAGGTAATTTGTACTCCCTTGTAGGCCTTTGTTGAACAAAATTCTCCACAATTTTTTTGCTTCTAAGGCCTCACTAAAAGCATAAACAGTTTTGAAACCCTCTCTACCAAGCTCCTTAGGATTGGAAATCCTAGTCCATTTGACAAGGGGTGTTCTTTCCTCCAATATTTTTCTTGACCAGATGAATATATATATATATATTGTCTAAAATCCCTTTAGGGATATGAGTAATAGATAACAATATGCAATGATGCTTTCTAAAACCAATTTTACTAGTACCCACCTGATTCCATGAGAGAACCACCTATGACATCATCAATAAATTATATCTCTAATCTTCTTTATTAGCCATATTCTATCTACATACTTATATCCATTTGGTTTTAGATGGAACCCTAGGTATTTCAGTCCCCTATCCAGAGACTCTAGACTCACAGGAAAGTGTTATGCTAGTCTTATTTGAAATGAATCACTCAAACCATTTACCAAGGGAGATGACTTGCATAGATTAATTTCCATTTCGGTAGCTTTACAAAACACATATAATATGCATTTAAAGGCCACAATTCCCTAAATTTTCCTCTCGTAAATAATAAGATGTCATCAACAAACAACAAATGTGACAGTGTTATAGTACTTTCTATGTTGATACACCTGATAGTACGTACACTTCTAGCTTCAAAAATTAACTTGCATAGGCCCTTTACAACTAAAAGAAACAAGAACAAACATGAAGGGCACCCTTTCCTCAAGCCCTTGGATGCTTTTAAAAAACTCGACGGTGAAGCATTGATCTCGATAATAAACATATTGGAGATTTAAGCCAATTTGTAAGAGAACTAGCCTTGAAACACTCAATCAAATTTATAATAAGCCTTTGAGAGGTTAATTTTCATCACCACTAGTTACTAATTTCCCACCTTTTATTGAGTGAAAACCTTTGTTGGACAATGATTAATGCATCGTGAGTTTTCTTATTAAAGAGGAAGCCAAATTGCTCCTTTGAAATAGCCATGAAAAGAGCTTGCTTTATTATGTTTGCAATTAACTGCAAGGTGATCTTGTAGACAAGGTTGCAGAGGGATATTGGCCTAAAGTCCTAAAATGTATAGGGGTCATTATTTTTGGGTATTTAAGGCTATGAACATAGCATTTTCAACATTCAAGATCCTTCCTAACCTTCTCAATTTGTCAATTACATGAAGGAGATCTTTATTAAAAGTTTCATGGGACCTTAGATATAATTCCATCATCCAACCATCTAGCCCTAAAATTTTTACCTTCTTGAGAGATCCCAAAAAATATTTCAGTTCTTCTATAGTAACCTTAACCTCCATGATAATATTCATTTATACATAAAAAAACCTAGGAAATGTTGATGAACTATGCATCTTAAAAATGATAAAAGTCAATAATTACAGTCCACTTCGAATGGGAAACCTCCTTTTACAATGAATACAATGTGTAAGACAAATTATGATGATCCTTAGACTAGGTCTCCTTGGTATATATATAAAGGTGACAAAGGGCACAATTATAATAAAATAGGACCATGAAAGGTTATAGCCTACATAACAATATAACAATAGAAATGTAAAAACTCAATATAAGGCTTAATAAGGGGTTTTAGGGTTAACATGGGACTTATATAGGGCTTAACACACCCCTCCATTTTAAACAAGTGTTGTCCTCAACAATTGACTATATACAAGTGTTCTTGCATGAACAATTCATCTTCCCATGTCGCCTCTTCTACTAGTAGGTTCTTCCATTTGATGAGGTACTCGGTAATTGCTCAAATTCTCAACCACTTAATCCTTGTTTCCATGATTGTTTTCGGTTCTAATAATATATTCCCTTCTTCATTAATCTCTCATAAAATGGTTTAGAATGGGATCTTATCACCAATTACCTTCTTTGAGCAAGAAACTTGGAAGACTAAATGTACATGTGGAGATGGAGGCAACTCCAATTTGTAAGACATACTTCCAATCATTTGCAACACCATATAGGGGAATCAATACCTCAATGCTAATTCATTGTACTCCTTTCTTTGCTTGAGGAACATCTTTTTTATGGTCGTAGTCTCACAAATACCCAATACCCTACTTCAAATTCCCTCTCATTACAATGTTGATATGCTTGTTGTTTCATCCTATTTTGTGCTATAACCAAGTTGTCCTTCAATGGTTTGAGAACCTCTTATTGGTGTTGTATGTGGTCCTCTATTTCTTGGGCCTTTATAGTCCCCTTCAAGGGTGGTTTAATGGATGGAGAATGATGTGCATATATTGCCATAAATGGTACCTTTTTTGATGAAGTATGGAAGGATGTGTTGTGCCACCATTTTTCTACGGGCAACCATTTGACCCATTATGTTTGTTTATTAGATGCAAAGTAACATAGATATCCTTCTAAGAATTTATTCACAATCTCAATTTTCCCATCAAATTGAGGATGTTAAGATGAGTTGTGAGCCAATTGAGTACCCAAACAAGAAAATAATTAATTGAAAAAATTGTCAATGAAAATTAGATGTCTATAACTTATAATAATCTTTGGTATTCCATGTAGCTTTTGGACTGTTTCGATGTATGCTTTTGCCATTGTACTTGCTTTAAAAGGATGAGAAAAAGAGCAAAAGTGGGCATATTTTGTCATTCGATCTATCACTGCCATAATGACACTCTTTCCTTCCAATTTAGGTAAACTTGTAATAAAATCCATTGAAACTTCTTCTAAATATTGGCTTTCTTTGGTTAATGGTTGAAGGAGCCTTGGGGTCTTGATTGTCTCTCCCATATATTATTGGCATACCATACATTCAACCACAAACTTTTACACACCTACTTTAACACCTTCCCAAAAAAAAATATTGATCCTTTGGTATGTCTTCATGAATTCTAAATGTCCTCGTATAGGAAAAGAGTGTAATTTCGAAAGGACCTTGTATTTGAGTTTATAATTCTTACATAAGTATAAGCAATCTTGATTCCACAACAAATCATTCTTCCACATAGATTTGTCTACTGCACAGGGTCCTCCTGTAGTTGTTGAATGCTCTTGCATGCCTTCTCATCTTGCTTCCATTATATCCTTGCTTCTCCCACCTAGTTAGAATGTGGAATGGAAATAGTGCATAATAAACCATTTGTGTCCTCCTCTTTCCTTGAGACTGCATCTGCCACGATATTTTGTCTTCCCATTTTGTAGGCAATTTCAAAGTCATAACTCAACATCTTTATAACCCATTCTTGTTGCTCTTCTAAAGATAGTCTTTGTTCTAAGAATACTTCAAATTATCATGGTCTATTTTTACTTTGAAGTGTCTTCCTATTAGGTATAGATGCCATTTGTTAATTGCATGTAGTGTGCCTAACATTTCTTTCTCATATATAGGTCAACCTAAGCTCTTTCCTTTAAGTTCATTACTTTTTAGAGGCAAAGGGTCTTCCTTCTTGCATCAAAACTACACCAATGGCATGGCCTGGGGCATCACACTCCACAATTAAGGTTTTTTGTGAAGTCAGGTATCATTAGGATGAGAGTTGTACACATAGCCTTTTTAAGTTTCTCAACAGCTTTGGTTACTTCTTTAGTCCAAGAAAATGCTTCCATCTTCAATAGTTTTGTTAGAGGTGTTGTTATTTTACCACAATTATTGACAAACTTGCCATAAATATCATGTCAATATTAAGAATCCTCTAAGTTTTTTCAAGGTCATAGGGATCAAATATTCCCTTGTCACTTTAGTTTTGTTAGGATCCACTTTGACACCTTCAAGGGATAAAATATGACCCAAATATTTCACTTCTTGAACCCCAAAAGTACACTTGTAAGGCTTTTCATATTGTTGTTGCTCTTCCAATAGTGTTAAGATCCTGCCAGCATCTTGTACATGTTCTTCCCAATATTTCTTGCAACTTCACATGCCATCAGAAGATACTGACACTATTTTTCTAAGGAAGGGTTTGAAATTAAAAATCATCAAGCTTCGAATTGTTGAAGGTGCATTTGTAAATCCAAATGGCATAACCAACGAACTCATAATGACCTTGATGTGTTCCAAAGGTTATTTTGGGAATGTCTTCTTGAAACATTGTGATTTGATGATATTTATAGAGGAGATCCAACTTAGTAAAGTAAATGGCTCCATGTAATTCATCCAACAATTCATTAATTACGCCGTAAGGCGTTCCCTCTGAGAAAGACATCCCTAAATGCCACCTTGCACCATTCTCCATCGTGAGATCTGTTGTTAGATGATTAAAGCATTCTTAACCATTGGATGATGCCATAACCGTCTCTCTGACTTGATGGATGATTTGCCCTGACGAACCGTCTCGCAGTTAATTAACGGGCATGGTGTATACTTGATATGAAACTACCTTAACTGTTTCTTCCCTTCTCAAAACGCTAATGCAATCAATCTTCATCCTATACGTCTTGCAACTCCCGTCGATTTACTATTCTCTGTATCTGTCTTGCAACTCCCATCGATTTACTATTCTTTGTATATGTACACTGAGGCGTTTGCTTCATTCTGACCACTAAAATATATTCTACATAAACCGTTTTAGTTCATCCAATATATCGTTTGCTTATATAATAAATACTTGATGGTACAGACGTAAGGATAACTGATTATTTCAACGTGATTACAGGGACCAGCACTTGAGGATTGAAATATAAATCAGTTGGAGGATTGAAACATAAATCAGTCTGACTGAACCCATATCTTCTTATATTGCAGGATGGCATCACGGAGCCCAAAAATCTATTCAAGGATGAACTTCAGTCGTAGGACTCCAGTTGCTGAATGTCGTTTCATTTTGCCATCATTCATTTTGCCAGGTAGGATGAAGCCTCGAAATCATGTTGTATTGTTTTTTATACCACATATTTTGACTTTTAGACAGGTCGTTTTGTAAAAATAATATTTTAATTTCAAAACTAAGTTTTAAATTTTCGAACGGTTTTAAAAAATATTTATAATAATTATTTTTATTCTTATTATAATTTATTATTCCCTGCCACAAGAGGGTAATAACATATTCAAAAAAATATTGATGTTGACATTAATTTTAAATTTACCAAAAATTAAATGATTTTATCTAATGTTTACTTTTGGAAGAAAAAAATATTTTTATTTTTAAATATATTTATTTCAATTTTGATTGTCTCACCTCTTCTTTTACAATGCTTACATTGTACCACAAAATTTATAATTTATTGTACCATAAAATCTTTTGTTGTACCAATATAATTAATAAAAAACAATAATTTTAAACATTTGTAAAGTAGAAACACTAACTCAGCCGACCATATTTCACGCGAAAAATGGATGAGACATTCACGTGAGAAGGCATTAATTCACCGTTGCAATGTCAACAAAAATTTATGAGAACTTCGAGCCCTCCTTTTCATTTCATTATTGTTGAAGGCATTATATCGCTTTAGCCTATACTTCAATACCATGCATTGTACAACTTAATGTGATTTATAATCCTCCCCCACTCGTTTATAATGTTAGGGGCCTCTCATGGTTGTTAACAATCTGCTTTCGTTATTATCAGAGTGTCGTATCAATGTTGCCAATGTGGCATATTTTAATAGCGTAATTTAGTTAGTAGATGTTTGTGTTTTTATTCAAAGTTGAATATAGATTTGTTTTAGAATAATAAATTTATATAAATTTTCAAATTTTGGTGTAATTTATATTAAAAAAAATTAAGATACTAAATTTATTTATATATTTTAAATAATAAAAAATCATAATAATTTATTTATTTAAATACACTTATTCCTATTACAAAATTTACTTCCTAAAAATTTAGGAAGGTCAATGCAATAGATTGTGATCAACGTGATAGGTTATTATCAAAGGGGAATTATTTTTTCTTTAAATTATTATATACTATTTCGCAGAAGATTAAATGACATATGGAACATTACTAATAAGTGTGATAAACTTATTTATAAAACATTAAACTCAATAAAAAAATTATTTATATAAGACAGATAAAAACAATTTATAAACTACTTTATTTATATAAGATATATTAAAACAATTTATAAAATATTATATAGCTCGAAGTTTTATTAAATTGAGAGGTTCATTCCACAATCCAGTGTAATGTGTAAGGGTGTTCGTCCTTCATGAAAATTAATCCAGTATAGTGTGTAACGGTGTCGTCCTTCATCAAAGTTGAAATTTTGTTCATATTAGCCAAAATAAAAAAAATAAAAAAAAAAATCCAAAAATTAAAATAAATAAAATAAGTAACTATACAAAACATAACATTGAAATAATGTTGGATGTTACATCCGTATTTAAGATGGATCTATGTTGGTCTATTATAAAATGAAGTTTCAAAATCCAAACTACCAATAATCTTCAAGAAAAACCATTAAGATATTTTTAGAAGTTTTGAATAAATTAAATTATCAAACTTATTATAAAACATTAGACCTACTAAAAGCTTTATTATTCCCTAAAGTATTCAAAAAATATTGATGTTGACATTAATTTTAAATTTACCAAAAATTAAATGATTTTATCTAATGTTTACTTTTGAAACAAAAAATTAATTTAGTTTTTTAGTTTTTTTTTAAATGTATTTATTTCAATTTTGATTGGTTCACTTCTTATTTTACAATGATTACATTGTACCACAAAATATATAATTTGTTGTACCAATATAATTAATAAATACAATGATTACAGTAAAGCTCACACTAAAGCACTCGTGTCACTTCATTCTATATACCAACTCTACAATTAATTTCTATGTTTGCAATTAACAATCAACCAGAATAAAGAAGAGAAATATATTAATAATAGTGTGTGATAAGAACCTTATAAAATGATATTTATAGATGCTCATTAAGGCGAGAGTAACAAATGATGACATAATAAATTAAAACATGTGATAGAGAGAATAGGGCATCTCATTACACTTAGTGGAATAAAAAATAACAAGAACGGCCATAAGCATGCGCTTAAATGTCTCACACGCATGTTTCAATTTTTCTTAAAAAACTAAATTTGTTACATGAACAACAAGAACATGTGGTTACAAATCTTACATGCTTATGGCTTCTCTTTTTTAATGGAATTTTAATTGTAATTTGATTATTTAAATAGGGATGAGTAACTATTATATTAATTTTTAATAAATTTATTATTAAATAAATATATTTTATAAATAATTATAATTATTATTATTCCATGCCACATTAGGGTAATAACGTATTCAAAAAATATATTTTTTTGGTCAAATAAGGGTGGAGCCTTCTATTAACCGTAAAAGTGTAATACATATGATACACGTCTTTGCCAATGCAAAGACAAGCCCGTTGTTGGTTTACCATCACAAGACAAGCTCGTTGCTGGTTTACCATTAATAGGGTTAACAAAACCCAAGATCAAACAATATCTCACGAGGTTACAATATCTCACGGGGTTACATCAACTCTACATCAAAAGACTAAGGAGCCCTAACAGTCGAGATACAAGATCCTTTCTTTTCACTGGTTTCTCATACAAACTGCGAAGACCATCAGACTTTAAAAAAAAAACCAAAATCACGCTAATCATTCTTCTTTGATCCACTCCTCAAGTTCAAACCTGAACGGGCAATCCCCACTATCAAAACGAACTTCCCATCTGACGGTCCACAAATCCTACGATCAAAAGAGCTACGCGGAGAATTGGCACCGTCGATCAAAGTCTGTTTAATCCAACGGTCCACCATGATTTTGGCCCGAACACAAGCACGATGAATAACACAAATCCAGATAGGAAAAAGATTAGAGCATCTCAATCTATGGGATTTCGGGTCAATCCAAGTAGTTAAGGTTGAGCTCTTTCCGGCCCAAAATCGTTGGAAGACTGAGCTTAAGGAACATGCGCACTACGTCCATTCACCTAGCGAACAGGTTAAGCATTGTCCAACGAAACCTTCGGACTTCAAATATAACCAAATTGCACCAAAATATTCTCCTATCCACTTCCCCAAGCCCATCCAGAACGCACAATATCCACCGTCGAAACAAACTTCCCATCTGACGATCAACAAATCTTCTGACCCAAAGAGTTGCTTGGAGAATCAACACCTTCGATCAAACTCTGTTTGATCCAACGATCAACCATGATTTCGGCCCGAACACTAGCATGGTGGATAGCAAAATTCTGGATCCGAAAAATATTAGAGCTCCTCAATCTATAGGATTTCGGGTCCGTCCAAGTGGTTAACGGTCGATCCCTTTCCGGCTCGAAATCCGTTGGATGACTGAGGCCAAAAGAACCAGCGGACTGTGGCCATTCAACTGGCGACGAGTTAAGCAACGTTTTACTCCCGCAATTCTCCTGAGCACCGTCATTTCATCCTGTCGATCCATCATTCCAGACCGCACCAGATCATTTCCTTTGTTCCTAATCCACCCATGTTTAGACTGAAATCCGTTGTTCATTTTTGAAACCCTCCTGAAGCAGCTCATCTAGAACAACCCACAACCTCTGTTCCACCAGTAACTATATAACTGCTTCACTTCTTTGATCTTCTTTTCCTTGAGTTTTAACGATTGGGAGAGACCGCAGCCCAAGGACCTCCTCCCTTCTTGCCTTTCACTAGTCTTCCTCCTTCTCTCTGCTGAAGCTCTGGAAGTGTTCCATATCTTTGGCAGCCTGACAGAGACAATCATCACACAGTTTTCCTGGGGGTATCGACTCCCAAACATGCCGAGTACCACTTCCCTTACTAATCACTCCTTCATTCGCCAAACGATCAGCCAACATATTTTCTTTTCTTTTCACATGGACAAAGTTGATGGTTCTTAAGGTTTGCAGGTGGGTGTGAATACGGTGAAAGACCTGCGATAGCCTCCAATGTTTCAACACTTTTTCCGGTGTCATTCCATTGCACATTTTCTTGGCCGCTTTAATAATCAATTCCGAATCTGCTTCAATGATGACATTGTCTGAATTTAAATCCACCAAGATTTCCAGGCATTGCTCCAAGGCCATGAGTTCTGCCATGTTATTAGTGGCCTTCCCCAAGTGACCATGAAAGATCTCCTTTATGCGTCCCTGGTCATCTCTTGTAACACCCCCAAAACCAGCTAACCCTAGGTTGCCCTTGGACGCTCCATCTATATTGACTTTTAAGAAGCCATGTGGAGGAGGCTCCCAAATATCCATACTTGCATTTGTTTGGCTCACACCCTTGTTTATACCCTGTGGGACTATTGACTAGAGATCCAATTGCAGTAGTATACAGGCTTCTTGGGGCAAGGAGGATTCTCCGGAAGTTTCCACAACAAACCTCTGACTGTATCTTTGAGTTGTCGTAGAATTTGTGCAATTATGTGTTGGGGCGTGCTTGTCTTGCTCTTGAAAATCCTGCCATTGCGTTCTTTCCAAACATCCTAGATGATAAAGCCTGGAACCAGAGTCCAAGCTTTATCGACGATTTCATTGCTTGAGAATTTTTTCCTCCGATTCTTCAAAGTATTGGTGATGTTAAGTCTGTCCCGATCAGTATTCCTGAAGACTGAGGCCACCCAATCCCACACGGTGGAGGTGAAAGGGCATAGGTTGAGTAGGTGATTCATCGTCTCCTCTTGTAAGCCACATAGAGGGCATTTAGATGGGCTGACAAAACCCCTTTCAGTAGATTCTCCCAAGTTAGAATTTTCTTTTGTTGAACAAGCCAAATGAACAACTTTATTTTCATCTAGTGAGAGTTCTGCCAAAGGTTCTCCCATACCTGATCAGGGTTTTGGTCATTAAACCCTGTGACTATTCTTTTAGCTTCTTTGAGGTTAAAGTTTCCTTCGGTGTTCCTTCCCCATCTTAGTTGGTCAGACAAGGAGGACACCAAAATATTCCTTTGTTCCAAATCCCGAGCAAGAGAATCTACTTGCGCCTTCAAAGGGCTATCTTCACTGCGGCCTAAATCCTTCCAAATTCTCCATTTACCATTGTTCCTTACCTGATCCCAGAAGTCACCTACCATAAGTAAACCTTTGTTGTCAGTATCATTTTTAAGAGCGGCTAATTCTTCCTTAAATAGATTGGGTTCCTGTTGCCAGTTATCCTCCCAAAATCGTGCCAGGTTCCCAGCTCGGATCTCCAGAAACTATGTTGCTGGACAATACCTCTATTCTCCCAAGCAAGATTCCAAATGTGGGAGCCCTTAATGCACCCTGACATTCGGATGTGATCCCTCTCCTGCCAATTTTTTGCATATTTTTGTTTCCAGAGCTTGGCCCAAGGGGTTTCCGATTCCTTGAGCCACCTCCACCAAAGTTTAGCTCCCGAAACTCTGTTGAGGTTTTCAGGGTCATGAAGCCCCAAACCATCATGGGACATGGGTTTGCACATTTTGTCCTAGGCTACTAAAGCCCATTTATTTTTCTCTTCCCCTTTGCCCCATAGAAAATCCCTTTGAATGCTCCTGATCTATTGCAGAACTCCTTTAGGAGCTGGAAGAGCTGAGAACATGAAAAAGGGAATAGCCTGCAAGACAGCCTATGTGAGCACAAGGCGTCCCACCAAATTTAAAGACCTGCATGTCCATTTCCTAATCTTGTCCTGAAGCTTATTCATTATCGGCTCCCACACTCCCTTGCTTAGAGGTTTTTCTGTAAGAGGCATTCCCAGGTACTTGGAAGGTAACTGGTCCCTTTGAAACCCAAGAATTCTGGTGATGTTCCTCTGAATAGCAATGTCAGTGTTAAAGAAGAAAACTTTTGATTTGTTGAGGCTTACCTCTGTGCCAGCCGCCATAGCAAAGTCGTTTAAGATTTGTTTGATCGCTTTGGCTTCCCTGACTGTGGGTATACCTTGCAGCATCGTGTCATCCACAAATTGTTGGTGAGTATTTGTCGCTCCATCCAGGGTAAGTTTGAGACCCTGGATTCTTCCTTCAGCATTTGTTGTTTTGATCGCTCTGCCTAGCCCTTCCATCATAAGAACAAAGAGGAAGGGAGAGAGTGGATCCCCTTGTCTGAGACCTCTTGAGGGCATGAAGGTTCTTGAGGGAGCGCCATTAAGCAAGATGGAAAAACTGGTTGTGGATACTAGTGCCATAACCCATCTTATCCAGTTGTGGTCGAAGCCATAAGCTCTTAGTACTGCCCTTATATAAGACCAACTTAGCTTATCGTAGGCTTTCGCTAGGTCCAACTGAATGATCATACCAGCTTGTTTATTGCTTTTGAGAGAGTGTACCACCTCGTGAGCCTGGATGATGTTATTGAGAATCTGTCTTCCCTCCACATAGCCAGTTTGCTCCTCTGAGACGAGAGCTGGAAGAAGGGGCTTGAGTCTATTGGCGATAACTTTGGAGATAATTTTGTACACCACATTGCATAAAGCAATGGGTCTGAATCCATCCGGAGTCATGGCTTTTTCCTGTTTTGGGATCAAAGATATGAAGGAGGCATTAAGAGCCTTCAGAACCGATTTGGATCTTCTTGAGTCTTCCACCACCTCAAGGATATCCTGTTTGACTGTTCTCCAGCAAGCTTTGAAGAAGTCCACATTGAACCCATCCAGGCCTGGAGCTTTGCCATTTTGCATTTCATTGATCACATCACTGACCTCCTCTTCCGACACTAGCCTGTTAAGATTGTGGTTGTCTTCTCTGGTGACCAGTTGAGGGATGTACTTTGTGAAATTACTGATGAACCTAGATCTATCGACCAGAGGCTCCTCTGCTATGTTGAGGAAGTGTTGAACAAGGACAGATTCCATTTCTTTGTGAGAGACGAGCTCTATCCCTTGAGAATCCTTGAGTTTTGTGATTCTGTTGTGTGCCTTGTGATCTATGGTAGATTTATGAAAGAACTTCGTGTTTCTTTCTCCCTCTCTAATCCACTGCACCCTCAATTTCTGTCTCCAGAAAATCTCCTCTTGCATGCATCTATCTTCCCATTCTTTCTGCAGATAATCAGCTAGATATTTCCGCTCCTTAATGAAACCATCTGTGATGATGACCTGATTGATCTCCTAGAGTTTTTGCTCAACTTCTTTTTTGGCTGTGAAAATGTTTCTAAACTCCTTTTTGTTCCAATCTTTAAGCTTGGATTTGATGTGTTTAAGTTTCTGCTGGAGCAAGAACATTTTAGTGCCTTGAATGTTCAGATCCTCCCTCCACCATGTGTCAATATTGTTGGTGAATTCAGGGTGAGAGAGCCATGCATTTTCAAACCTGAAAGGTCTGTTCCTAAGTGTGCCCATAACAATGGCCTCAAGCTATATAAGCCAATGGTCCGAACCTCCAAAGGGAAGGATAGAAACAGACATGGCAAGGCCTGATAGAAAGAGATCCTCTGAGATGAGAAATCTATCTAGCTTAGAGGTGACTTGAGAAGCCCCTCCCCTCTTATTGTTCCAGGTGAAGGTGCCATTTAAAGCTTCAGTGTCCACTAACCCCGAGTTCATTATGAAGTTTTGGAAGGCAATGGAGTCTCTGCCTAGTTGTCTGATACCCCCTTTTTTCTCTGTAAGAGATCTGATCATATTGAAATCTCCTGCAACAATCCAGGGCACATCAGGGTGTCTCACTCTGAGCTCCTCAAGAGAGGTGAGAAACTTGAGCTTGTCTTCTTGCTTTTGAGGCCCATAAACGTTTGTGATCATGTAACTCTCCTGATCCCCTAAAGGTTGACACACCAAAGAAAGATAGTTCCTGGACGCTTCAGCATCCAGGATTCCAAATTTCTGAGGATCCGAGAGCATAAGAATCCCCCCCGCCAAGTTGTTTGCTTTGACCTCTAGATACTCATACTTGATTAACCATTTGTTATGTATTTCTTTGATCTTGTCCATCAAACATTTTGTTTCCTGCATAAAAACCATGTCTGGTTTTTCTTCTTTTATTCTACTGCTAAGATTTCTTTGTTTCCTTCTACTTCCTATACCTCTAATGTTCCAGGTTGTAAGCTTCATTAAGAAAGATTAGTAAAGGAATAACTAGTGAGATCTCTCACCTTACCTGAGTTAATTACGAGTTTCCCACATTCGTTCAGTAGCTCATTCTGTTTTTTCCTTCCTATCTCCCTACCCGGATTCTTGGGAGAGTGTATCTGCAAGTCCTCCATCGTACTGACCCCCTTATGCTCCTGGCTTTCATGATTTCTTTTGACTCTAGAGCCCTTCGATTGTGATCTCCAGAGGAAGAGCTATTGAACCCTATCAAATTCCTCTTTTGGCAGGGAATCCACTCCTTTGGTGATACCTTGTTCTAGAAACTTCTCTAGATCTAAATTCTCCCTTTCTAGAATCTCCTGCAGTTCATGGTCCTTCGTTCCAGCCTCACTTGGGGTCATCTCATGGTCCCTACTTATCTCCATACTGCTTGGAAGATCCTCCTTTTGCTGGCTGTTCTCTGTCATATTTTCCATGCTTGCATCCCTTTCCTTCTCAGTGGGAGTGATCTCCGATTCCTGGTTTGTTCCTTTGTTTCCAACTTCTTCTTCTGGGATCTTGAAACCATTTTGGCTCTGTTGTCTGTCCTCATCAATCTTCTTTTGTTGCTGCTTCCCGCCTTTCCCTTTGCCCTCGACCTCCCTCAAGACTTTTATCTATGGTGATTTTGATGTTTCTTTCCACAGTCCTGTTCATGGCATTTACGACCTTTTTTCATAGTCCACCGCCTGCATGGTTAGAAGTTGAGTCTTCACTCCATATTTGTCTATGTCTATGGGCTGGAGCGACGGGCATGTCATGTTCCATAGTCCGTCCGCACAATGCCCATATTCGTCCATGACGTTCCAGTGTTAGCGTCCGGAAGTGCCACACATATCCGGGCGAAGGAGGTATATTTTCCTTTCAAAGTCGAATCTGAGATCTTTATAAAATTCCCCAGTTTGTTGCTTATTGTCTTCAGAGACTCCAGCAACCAATAATCCGGAGGAATGGAGTAGATTCTAATCCATACCGGTACCGATGTGAATGTTTCACATTCTGGGACAAAGTTCATCATCCATGGCTGCATGTAGAGGCCTGCAACAACGTAGAAATAAGGTCCTCCTTCGAACACTTTGTCCTTGTCCTCTAGGCGTATGAACACCACCGTGAAGAAGCCCTTGGATACCAAGTGAAGGTTTATTTCTCCCTTGGGTTTCCAGTGGCTCCTTATCCGTACGTACAACGCCTTCTCCGTCAGCCATATCCACATGAATTTGCATATAACCGCATATTCCATCATGTGATATCTGTGCGCTTGTAGTGCTGGGTCACTTAAAATGACCTGAGGGATTATGGTCGACTTGGGTTTGCAAACCTCAGTTGTGCTCACGGAAGTAGTTTTCTGATTGCTACTCCATGTCCTCTTCTCCCTGTTGGCTTCCTATTGATCCCCTTCTTGTTCATGAGGTCTGTTTTCTGTGTTAATAGCCTCTAATGCCATCTCCATAGGTTTCATGAAACGATGCGTTCCAGCATCCTTGCTTATGTCTGCCACTATTTGACTGTAGGAGGGAGCGGCACTCCCCCCTACGCGTCCCGCCATGGTACCCAACGATACAACCCTAACATCAACCCTAGGTTAGATTGCAGAGCTCGGTCTCGTGAGGAAGTTGAGCCGCACAGTCGTATTAAAAAATAATTGATATTGACGTTAATTTTAAATTTACCAAAAATTAAATGAACTTATCTAATGTTTACCTTTGAATTTTTATTTTTTATTTTTTTATTTTTAAATATATTTATTTCAATTTTGATTGGTTCGCCTCTAAATGTACAATGATTACATTGTACTACAAAATTTGTAATTTGTTGCACCATAAATTCTTTTATTATACCAATGTAATTAATAAAAAACAATAATTACAGCACAACCCACAATAAAAGTATTGGTGTCACTTCATTCTATATACCAACTCTACAATTAATTTAATAAAAATGTCACGTCGTTCTATATACCAACTAATCAACACAAACTCAAGCAATAATGAAAATTGACTAATCAACTCATACGAAGAATATCAGGAAGTGCATGATCTGTTTATTGATATTAATTGGAGCACCTGCTGTATATTTGGCAAAAAAAATTGAATGTATTTTTAAAACAACTATTCCTCTCCATCATTTCACATAAATTCAAAGATAATTTTTGAGGGTTGCAATTTTTTTTCAAGCTCAAACTTTGAAAATGACCGTGACCACAAAGAATACCGACTGTGCAAGTGTGAAGAGAGGCATCTGAATGGATGATGATCGCAACCATGTAGGAGAGCATTAAGTTTAAAAGCTTTGAAATTTATTTAACAACAAAAAAATGGGCACGATGAATTCTATTTTGGCAGACAACCCTATTCACGACAGCTACCAATTTGTGAATTTGTTTTCAAAATACTAAAAAGGTATTTACAAATTTGTTTGAATGATTTGCGTTGACCAATTTATTAAAAAAAATTGACATTTTAAAATAATATGTGCTAAAATTTAAAAGCATTTGTTAATACATTTATTTTTATATTTATGATAAAATATATAAATTATTTATTTGAGAAATTATTTATGTTACCTAAGAGTTCGATATCATATGGTGCTTTTCTTAGTTTGGTATCTTGGTTTCATAAAAATAGATCTTTCGTATCTTTATAACATGAAATAGTTTAAATTTAAATATGACATTTCTAATTAATTTTCAAAGTGAATTCATAATTAATATGTAAATTGAAGAGTCTTTGAGTTTTTAGATAGTATAAAAATTATAAAAATAATGTATTTATAATGTTGTCTAATTTAATATATTTATTATAATTTTTAATCTAAAATAATTAAATAAATTAAATTAAAGTATTAAGTGTATTATATTTTTCAATCCACATTATTATTGTTTTGATTTTTTAAAGTGAGAGCAATTAGAAGTATTTAAATAACTCACAAAAGTTATTTTGATTTTTTCTTATGTTTTAAATTTCCATCTATTATTTTTTTAAGCTTTATCCATGATATTAAATTTGTGTCATTATGATTTTTTAAACAATTTTAATAACAAAATTATTAATATTTTAATTATATTTATTCTTATTTAAACTAAGCAATAGTACTCACTACTAATGATACAAATTTAATATCGTATATAAAGCTTAAAAAAATAATAATAGATGGAAATTTAAAACATTAAAATATATATATATATATAATCATACAAATTTAATATCGTGGATAAAGCTTAAAAAATAATAATAGATGAAAATTTAAAACATCAAAAAATAATTAAAAATAACTTTGGTGAATTATTTAAATAATTTTAATTACTCTTACTTTAAATTGTACTGCAAAGCCAATTTTCCAGATAATATAGATTGGTGTCTTCAACTTTCTTACTCATTTATGAAAGCTTGTCTAAACAGTTTACAATGCACTAAGAATCCCAAAGTGAAACGTTTTATGCCAATTTAAGATTTCAATATCAAGCCTAAGAAATAACCAATATAAATGCCTTGTAGATACAAGTTTGACAGCAAATGAAACTAGCACAGGAATAGATTTTTACCTCTATCAACCAATCAATCAAGATTGCCCTCATTTTCTCATTGATTTCAACCTGCCTTGTCATATAATTTGAGGTATGCAGCTAATGGTCTAGTTATATGGACATATGGTGCTACAAACTTTTACTGAAAAGAAAATAAAAAATTACTTTAACATTCCCCAAAAAACTACAATAATTGACAGAGAGACACACCTCAATCTTCCGATAGAAGTTATATATATCTTCAACATATTCAACAACTGCCAATTGATTTTCAGGGTCTCCATCATCCATGATAGGAAGAGCATTGTGGCAGTTGTTGCACGCATCCTGAAATTACGCTTATCAAGATTATTGAACTTTTTTTATCCTACTTACATCATAAATATACATAAAGATATCTGAAGTCTATAACACCCTCTAGTAATTTGGTGTGGATGTGGGTACTTAAAATAAGCAAGAATATCTACAAAGTAGCCATTGTTCAAATACAATAGTTAGTTCATACATTTCAAAATTCAATAATTGAACTAGGTGGCAGGGAAATGCTACCTATGCGGCCTTGTTATTTGAATTTTAAAACGTTTTAAAAAAATATTTATAATAATCCCGGATGCGGGTGTTTGACAGCACAAAGGGTACGCAGGTGGTGTGTCACATGGGTAGGTGTCAGCCCAAGCATGCCACGGGGTACTGCGCAGGACGAGCGAGTTGGTCTCGCACAAGGTTATTAATGCAGGCTCTTAACTCCTCCACCCGCTTCATGGTGAACTGTGCAATGGCGCACCATATACGCTACATTCCCGTGGCTCCATCGCTCATTTCTGCAGCATTATGGATCACTGTGGTCTGTGTCACTCTGAGCTACTCCATTAGCGTGCCTGAGTCCGACCCCTTTCCAGGTTCAAGAGCGTTATTCAAACGCCGAGCTCGGGTTCCAGGGGCCTGCGACTTAGTGGGAGTTCGGTTTCAGTCTGAATTTGGTTACTACCCTCCGTGTTTCTGCTCATTCGATAAACCTCTGCACCTTGCAATGCCGCAAGAACGGCTCAGGATGTTAAGCAGGCGAGGTGGCTCCCGTGGACGTGCCATCTCTCAGCGGTCAACCCCTCCTTCACACTCTTCCACGGATGTGTTGGAACCTGGGCGAAGCAGTCCCCCTGTCACCAGATCTGGTAGAGGCAAAGGTCGCGGGCGTGGTAGGAGGGATGATTGTGAGCATGCGGCCCACCCCACGGTTCGCTATGGCATCCCCTGTACTCTTGCTAATTCCACCTTTATCGTCTCCGTCACTATTGAAAAATGCGAAGATCTCAGAGGCCAGGGAGAAGCACATCCTGAAATACCGGTAGATCAGAGGAGGGCGACTCCAATAGACAGTCAGCGTCCAGCAATAGGAAGCTCCTCTATGGCGAATCAGGTTGTCCCTGCAGGTCCAAGTGAGCCAGCTCAGAGAGAACCAACAGGCTCGGTGGTTCTTCACTCCGACTCGGATGACTCATTACAATTTGGGTGCAGGGTCGTTGAGGAACCCTATACCACTGATGATGATTGACCTTGCCCGGTTTTCCGCTCTCGGCAGCTTCAGAAGTAGGAACACTACTCTGTTTTGTATCTTGAATTATGCTAGTGTCAGGTCTCTGCATGTCTTTGTGTCGTTTATGCATCGTGTTATATTGTCTATGTTCAGCAATGTTTCGGGTCTTATAAGAAGCCAAATCACAGATGGAGGTCTACTGAGAACTGAAAATATGAACATTCGTGCAAATTGCCAACTTCTTGGCAAGATTTTCAAGGCTATGGCCTTGTTGTAACTTTTTGTTCCTTTTTGTATAATAATAGAAGTAGACAGATTGAGAAAAAAAAATATTTATAATAATTATTTTTATTATTATTATAATTTATTATGTTAATTAAGAGTTAAAGCTTGTAATTATTGAAGTGGATCATCATTAATATTTTTAGGTTGAAATGATCATTAATATTTTTTAAGTATGGTTTAAAAATTGGTATTAATAAAGTTGATTTTCATTAAAAAAAAATATTAGTTAAAAAAGAGTGAATGAAATGTTTTTTATTTGGTTCAAATTGTCACAGATGCATGTGTAGTTGTGTAACTTACTGTGAAGTGTTGGTTATGGTTAGAAATAATTATCTTATTAACTCCACTCATAATTATTAAATTTATAATTTAATTTAATTTAATTTGTTTAAATAATAAAATATTAAACCGTAAATTATATTATATTATATTACAATATATTAATATTATTATATTAGTTTTGTTTCATAGTATGAGTATAAAAGAATTTGTGATTTTATATTGTTTATTTATTTTTTAAATGTAAAAATGAATTTAGTGATTTAAAAATCTTAAAATTTTAATAATATAATAATTATTTTTATTATTATTATAATTTATTATTTTATTTAAGAGTTAAAGTTTGTAATTATTAAATTCGATCATCATTAATATTTTTAGGTTGAAACGATCATTAAAATTTTTTAAATATGGTTTAAAAATTGGTGTTAATAAAGGTATAGTTTAATAAAGTGAATTTTTGTTTTTTTCCCATAAAATTCGGTGATATTATTCTTAATGAAATTGTTAAGTCTTGTCCCACAGGGCTTTGGATTGATGGTGAATGGGTGCACTATTAAGGCACTCCTTGTGATAGGTCATTGGTTCAAATCACCGTGGGTGCTTGCCTACCAAAAAAAAAAGAAATTGTTAAGTCTTGTAATTTAACATATATTTTTAAATATAAAATTAAATGACCTTTAATGGAAAGATCATTATAAAGTCTTAGTTAATGATATTTAATGAAAATATCTTTATAAAGTGGTCGATTAAAAAGGTATCCTATTTTCCATCCTTTAGGACATTAATTCTTTGATAAATTAGAAGATCTCTATTGGATTAAAATTTATTTCTTATAATTTATTAGTTTTATGTTTTAATCCACTGATAATTATTAAAATTTTAATTTAATTTGATTTAATTTGTTTAAATAATAAAATATTAAACAGTAAATTATATTATATTATATTACAATATATTAATATTATTATATTAGTTTTGTTTCATAATATGAGTATAAGAGAATTTGTAATTTTATATTGTTATTTTTTTTAAATGTAATGTTTTTTTCAAATATAAAAATGAATTTAGTGATTTAAAAATCTTAAAAATTTAATAATATAAAGGTGTAGTTTAATAAAGTGAATTTTTAGGTTGATCATCATTAATATTTTTAGGTATGGTTTAAAAATTGGTATTAATAAAGTGAATTTTTATTTTCTTCCATAAAATTTTGTGATATTATTCCTAATGAAATTGTTAATTTTTGTAATTTAACATATATTTTTAAATATAAAATTAAATTTAGTTGTTAGAAATGTTTCTTTGTTTGAAATGTTTTTTATTTGGTTCAAATTGTCACAAATGCATGTGTAGTTGTGTAACTTACCGTGAAGTGTTGGTTATGGTTAGAAATAACTATCTTATTAACTCCAAGTTAGTTAATGACCATTAATGGAAAGATCATTATAAAATCTTACTTAATGACCTTTAATGGAAAGATCATTATAAACTCTGCTAGATTAAAAAGGTATCCGATTTTCCATCCTTTAGGACTTTAATTCTTTGATAAATTAGAAGACCTCTCTATTAAGTTAAAGCTTATTTCTTATAGTTTTAAAAAGGGTTTCAGCGTAAATCACATGTAGAAAACATTTGTCGACGCGTTTCGAACCAACCAGTGTGGTTCATCGTCAGGACAAGTTGAAGAGTCAGATCATGGCTGCATATTAAATAGGGAGAGCAGATCTTTCAAACGGCTAGGTGTGACCATCAAGGGCTATATAAAAACGGCTAGATTTGTAATATTATATTAAAATATTCTTATAATGTTAATCATGGGTTAATAAGTCAAAAGTTAATAACTAATAGTAATAATAAATAATATTATATTATAATCATAGTAAATAATTTTCTTCTTAATAATTAATTTAAAAATTTATATATTTTAATATATTATATATTTGTATTTTATTCTATTTTATTTTATTTATATATTTCTATTTAGTTATTAAATTAATTTATTTAATTCTTTTTAATTTATTTATTCATTTAATATCCAATAGGGATAAGATATACTCAATCTAGGTAAATAAGTCTAGAAATCTTAATTCCTATTCATATTATCAGTACTAGGTTATACAGGTAAGACACGTAAAGGGGGTGTTTTATAATAATATTGATTTAATATAACTAATAATCGAATGGAATTAATAAATTATTATTGAATATTAGTTAAAAAAAATTGGAATTATTAAGGTAAGGGTAAAAGCTTAATATCAAAATTATTAGTAAAGTCATCTAATGGATCTAGGGATGTTAGTACAAGCCAGGATTGATAATGTTAAGATATTAATGTTATGGTATTAGTAATAAAAATATTAGAACGAGAGACAAATTCTAAATTCAAGAAGGTCAAGAACAGGACAATTAATAAAATAAACTAACCACAGGAGAAACCCTAGGAGGATAGAAAAGTCATGGCTCAATGGAGAAGGATACGGGATAATACGGGGAAATACGGGGGAACCTAGAAAGCTAGAAAAGGTCAAAAAAGGGGAAGGGGGGGCAAGGGGAAGGCATGACTAGGAAGAAAGGGCAGGGATCCAGCAACTACTAATCTTCCAACCGTCATCTCTATTGAGATTGTTTGGCCTTCCTTCTTTTTTTTGCTGAAGCAAGAGTAGTGCCTTCTATATCATTAAGCCAACAAGAATTTACATAGAATACAAAAGCCCAACTAACACCGTGGACTTCGGTAAAAGAGGCTAACCGCCTAAAAAAAAGACCTTCAATCGAGCAGAGAATGCCTCCTAACTCTGGAAAAGATGTACAAGGAAAGCGTCTGGTGGGCGGAAAAACAAAGGATAACACAAGCATCTCGAACTTGCCTTTATAACCACAACCGTTCAAACCACTGAGCCATCCAACGGATGAGAGAGAATCACCCTGTGAAGTTAATCAAAGTTTAACGTTCCCACCTGCCAAACTGCACACTCATTCCCAACCGTAGATTTGATCTATCAGAGCCAACGGTCGTGAGCCATATCACACATCACTAGATTCCCGAATAATAGCGCCCGGCGAGGGCGGATTACATTTTATTTCTTCTGCCACGTGTAGGATCCCCACTGGAATCGCTCCCCAAACACTGAAACCACTTTTCGCTCAAGTGTCGAGCGATCGCCAGAAAACCACAAGTACAGCTGATTTCCTTTCCACCAAAGAAAAAGAAGAAAATGCGGTCGTCGGGAAAGCCATGTTTTCCGTCCAACTTATTCTTATGTCTGTAACTGTTATAAAACTCTGGATTGTTGTGAGCCTTTCTACAGTGATTCCTCCTAGAGAACTGCAAAAACCTTTTAACGATGATCGAGGTTTTCCGAGGCCGACTTCCGAAAACCCGACTGAAGAACAAAGGTGGAGCTTTCTGCGTTTTAGTCATTGTGTACACTTCTCCTTTGCTCTGTTACCAAATATGTCCATATCCTCTGCAGCTTGCTCGCTACAGAGAGCCTTTAGTCTACTTTGAGGTATCTCCTACCACTTCCTCCAAGCATTGCCTTCCTTGCAGCTCACTCCTTGGTTAGCCAGGATATCCACCAGCTTATTGGCCTTTCTCCGCACATGGTTGAAACTGACTGTGTGAAGACCTAGAAGATGACTTTGAATTCTTTGGAAAACCCTGATGAGCCTCCAATGTTTTGAAACTTTCTCTGGTTCAATTCCACAGCTAATTCTTTTCACCAAATTGATGGCTAACTCTGAATTTGCTTTAATAATAACCTTTAAGCAATTTTCCTGCTTTAGAAACTCTAAGCCTTGTTCCAAGGCCATTAATTCTGCCATGTTGTTGGTGGCTTTGCCTAAATGACCATGGAAGATACAGATGATGATTCCTTCTTCATTCCTTAAAACTCCTCCAAAACCAGCAGTTCTCGGGTTCCCTTTCAAAGCACCATCAATGTTTAATTTCAAAAAACCTGTCATAGGAGGATGCCTAAAGTCCTTCTCCACCTCCCTTGAGTTTCCTGTCCTCTGCAGGCTTTGAGGTATGAGCCCCTGCATTCCCAGAAGTCTGAGAATTCTCAGATCCACCTTTGAGGGAGGATTCTTGGCTTGATTGCGCACTATGGAGCTAACAGTTTCCCTAAGTTGATTCAAGGTTAGCTCAAACAGTCTCTGACGGGGGTTTTTTTCATTCTTGAAAATTCTCTTTTTCCTTTCTTTCCAGACATTCCATATGATGAAGCTTGGTGTTAGGGCCCAAGCTAAGCTGAGGAATTCGTTGTCCGAGAAATTTCTACTCCAGTTGTTAAGGGTGTGAATAATACTCCCTTTATCCCTATCGGACTTTTGAAAAATGATGGCGAAAGAATCCCATAACCAGGAGGAGAAAATGTAGTTGTTGAGTATATGCTCCATTGTTTCCTCCCGAGCTTTACAGAGTTGGCAAATGGAAGGTCCCAGAATGCCCCTTTTTCTAATATTGTCCGAAGTCAAGATTTTCTTTTGAAGAACTAGCCACGTGAAGAGTTTTATCTTCATCCACCCTTGGTGCTTCCAAAGTTTCTACCAGGATTTGGTCTGGAACATGGGAATCCAGCTCTAAGAGAATACTTTTTGCTTCCCTAAGATTAAAGGTGCCTTCTTTATTGTTGCCCCATCTTAGCTGATCCTGTCGCCCTACTACTAAGATCATTCTTTGATCCAGTATTCTTCTAATTTCTTCTGCTTTTGATTTCAAGAGACTATTTTCATCATAATTAATATTCCTCCAGACTCTCCACTTTTCAGGATTCAAAGAGTGATCCCAGAAATCTTTTACCTTACCTAAGCCTTGGATGTCTGTTTCACTCTTAAGGCTGAGAAAGTCCTCTTTTAGCAGAATTGGTTCTTGTTGCCATCTATCCTCCCAGAATAGTGCTAGATCTCCCTCTCTGATTTCCCAGAAGCTATTATTTTGTACCAAACCCCTATTCTCCTAGGCTTTATTCCAGATGTATGACCCTTTTATAATTCCAGACATTCTAATGAGATCACTTGAATGCCAAGAGTTGGCATATTTTTCTTTCCAAATACTTGCCCATTGAGCATTTGGATCATGAACCCATCGCCACCATAGTTTGGCACCTAAAAATTTATTGAGAATTTCTTGGTCATCCAAGCGTAGGCCTCCCTGGTGCTTGGGTTTACATATTTGATCCCAGGAAACCAAGGCCCATTTCTTCTTGGTCTCCTCCTTACCCCATAGAAAGTCTCTTTGGATATTTCTGAATTGCTATAGAACTCCTTTTGGAGCGAGGAGAGCTGATAACATAAAAACAGGGATAGCTTGTAAAACTTCCTTAGTAAGGACCAACCTTCCAGCCAGATTTAAAGCTCTGCAGGTCCATTTTCTGACTTTGTCCTGCATCTTTTTTATTAACGTTTCCCAAATGCTTTTGTGCATTGGTTTGGCAGTGAGAGGAACTCCCAAATATTTTGAGGGAAGGGAGTCCCATTGAAAACATAGGATTCTGGCAATATTTCTCTATATAGCAATATTGGTATTAAAGAAAAAGATTTTTGATTTGAAGAGATTAACTTCCATACTTGAAGCCCGAGCAAAGACATCCAGGATGTATTTGTAGGTTGTGGCTTCTTTGGTTGTGGGGATTCCCCGTAGCATTGTGTCATCAACAAAATGTTGATGTGTCAGAGCCTGACCATTCCCTATAAGTTGTATGCCCTTGATATTGCCTGTTGCTTTAGCCTGTTTGATTGCTCAACCTAGTCCTTCCATCATGAGAATGAAAAGAAATGGAGAAAGTGGGTCTCCTTGCCTGAGGCCTCTAGAAGGAATGAAAACCTCAGAGGGAGAACCATTCACTAAAATTGAAAAGCTTGAGGAAGTTACTAGGGCCATTACCCTTCTCACCCAATCATGGTCAAAACCAAAGGCCATAAGAATTTTCTTGATGTAGCACCAGTTTATCTTGTCATAAGCTTTGGTAATGTCTAGTTGCATGATCATTCCTGCCCACCTCTTGCTTGTCATCAAGTGAACCACCTCGTGAGCTTGAATAATGTTATTTAGAATTTGTCTACCTTCCACATAACCAGATTGTTCTCCTAAAACCAGAGAAGGGAGTAGAGGTTTGAAGCTGTTGGCCACTACCTTGGATATAATCTTGTAAACCAAATTGCATAAAGCTATGGGTCTATATTGGTCAGGAGTTTGAGCAAGGTCCTGTTTAGGGATAAGTGAGATGAAGGAGGTATTGAGAGGTTTCAGCATAGTTTTGTTCAACCTGGAATCCTCTACAACCTTCAAGATTCCTGTTTAACAATATTCCAGGAGACTTTGAAAAAATCCACATTAAAACCATCTGGGCCTGGTGCTTTTCCTTTCTGCATTTCTTTGAGGACATCACAGACTTCCTCTTCCGTTACTGGCTTATTGAGATTGAAATTATCCTCTCTGGACACTAGCTTAGGGATGTTGGTAGTAATTTCCTTGATGGACTGCTCTCTATCTGAATTGTTTTCCTGGGTGATATCACGGAAGTGCTAAACCAAAACTAAATCTATCTCCTCATGGGAAGTATGAAGCCTCCCATTCTTATCTTTGATCGAGGAGATTCTGTCGTGGGATCTATTGGCCATGGTAGATCTGTGAAAGAATTTGGTGTTGCGCTCTCCTTCTTTCAGCCATTGGATTCTTGACTTTTGCCTCCAAAATATTTCCTCTTGTTTGCTAAAATTTTCCCATTCTTGATGATGTCTATTTGCTTGATCACTCTTGTCTTTGTCAAAGCCTTCCTTTATTAGAGCTTGATTGAGTATCTGCATTTTGATTTCCACCGATTTTTTTGCCACAAAAATATTACCAAAATCACTCTTATTCCATTCTTTAAGCCTGAGTTTGATATGCTTCAATCTTTTATGCAAAAGGAACATATTTGTTCCTTGAATCTGCAAATCTTCTAACCACCATTTTTCAATATTGCTTATGAAATCTGGGTGAGAAAGCCATATATTCTCAAATCGGAAAGGTCTGTTCCTTGGAGTACCTATGCCCTTGATATCCAGTTGAACTGGCCAATGATCTGAGCCTCCAAAAGGAAGAATTCTCGTTGTTATTTCTTTATCTATAAGCATGAGGTCTTTCGAGATAATGAATCTGTTTAATTTAGAGGCGACCTCAGCCTCTCCTCCTCTTTTGTTATTCCAAGTAAAAAGGCCATTGCTCGTTTCTGAGTCAACAAGATTCATATTATCTGTGAAGGTTTGAAATGCGATAGAGTCTTTACTTAGAGCCCTGGTTCCCCCTCTTTTTTCTGAAAGGGATTTAATCATGTTGAGATCTCCCCCCATGATCCAAGGAATACCTGCATGTTTATTCCTGAGTTCCTCCAGGAAGTCCAGAAACTTGAGTTTGTCCTCTGATCTCTGGGAACCATAAACATTCGTGACCAGATAGTTCTCGCTATCTCCAAGAAGCTGAATAACAACTGATAAATAATTCCTCTATGCCTCAGCATCTATTATCCCAATTTTTTGGGGGTTCCAAAGAATGAGGATACCTCCTGCTGTGTTTTCTACTTTAACTTCTAGATACTCGAATCTATCGATCCATTTGCTATGAATCTGTCTTAATTTTTGAATGGAACATTTTGTTTCCTGGATGAAGATAATATCCGGCTCCGCTTGTTTCATTCTATTACTAAGCATTCTCTGCTTTCTTTTACTGCCTAAACCCCTAATATTCCAAGATATGCACTTCATAATTAAATAATTGTAAAGGAGTAGCTAGCAAGATCTTTCATCTTACCCGAGTCTATCATCAACTTTCCACACTCCATCAAGAGTTAATTCTGCTTTTTTCTGCCTCTTTTTTTTCCAGGATTTCTGGTTGCTAGTCCAAGGGTTGTTTTCATCGTTTTTACACCTTTATCATCCTGCTTGCTACTGCTTTTTTCCTTTTCAAATCCCTTGGCCTAAGTTTTCCATAAAAAACAATTGTTGTATTCTATTGAGCTCTTCTTGAGGCATCGAATCTACCCCCTCATTAGCTCCTTGGATTAAGAACCCTTCTAGATTTAGGTGTTCTTTGTCAAGAATCTCTTGAAGCTCCTGATCCTCCAGTTCCATTTCACTTTGTGTCATATCCGGGTGCATCTCTAGCTCTGTATCGCTTATCTTGGCTTCACTTTGATTGTCACTGTCCTTACTTTGTTTCTGTTTATCATTTTCCTCATTTTCTTCTGGATTCTCTTCCATTTCTTGATCTTCTTTCACGTTCTCTTCTTCTTCCTCTAGAACTTGGAACTTGTTTTGGCTAACCTTTTGCCCTTCATTTGGATGTTTTTTGGCCCTCTTTTGCTTCCTTTTCCTTTGTTTACCACTTTGCGAAAATTGTCATTATCCTTAACTGTGTTAACTTTACCCTTGTTTTCTGCTTTACTGAGGGGGCAGTCTCTGAAAAGGTGCCCATGTTCATGACATTTACGACATCTGAACGGAATATGTTCATAGTCTACTGCTTGCACCCATTCTTCATCATAAACTTCCAAGATAACCGCATCTGGAAGGGCTCCAGATAGATCCATTTCCACACATATCCTTGTGAAGGAAGTATATTTTCCTCTTCTAGTGGCTTCAGAGGCTTTGACAAACCTCCCTAATTTGTTGCCTATAGCTGTTAGCGATTCTATTTGCCAGTAATCAAGAGGTAAAGAATAGAGCCTTACCCAGACTGGTACAGAGGAAAAAGTTTCGTGCTCCGGGACAAAATTCATCATCCATGGCCGCATGTAGAGGCCAGCTGCTGCATAGAAGTAGGGCCCTCCTTCAAACACTCTGTCTTTGTCCTCGACGTTTGTGAATGCTACCGTGAAGAACCCATTTGACCCAAGATGTAGGTTAATGCTCCCTTTAGGTTTCCAGTGATATTTGATCCAAGATTGTAGAGCTTTTTCAGTGGGCCATAGGCCCATGAATTTGCAGATGATGGCGTAAGTCCTCATGTGATCCCTGTGCGCCTACAAAGCTGGTTCATTTAAGACTACCCTGGGAGCAATTCCCGCCTTGGGTTTGCAAGGTCCCTTTTTTATATCTTTTGCTTTGTTTTTTGTCTTCTTCCTCCTTGTCTTTTGCATCCTTTTTCTTCTTGGTTCTGATTCCTTTTGTCTCCTCATTCAGGGTTCCACGCCTATCCTCTTCCGTACCTCTGTCATTCTCTAGAGGCTTCTTGCCTCTACTGGCAACTGCTTTCTTGTAGGAGGGAGTGGAGCTCCCTCCTCTGCGCGCGTCCATGATGATTGACTTCTGTGCCCCCCTGCAACCCTCGCTGATTTCCCGCTCCTCCGTCGATCCACAACAAAGGTTACATTTCACATTACTATTCTAAAATAGATTCTTTTCAAGCATTAAAAGTGGGTGGTTATTTTTCTAGCAACAAATTACTAGGAAACAAATGATACTCTTGTAGGAGTGTTTCCATTGTTTGGCCTTCTTTCAATTTCAATAGCTTCCCTGAATTTACGGTGATGGAACTGCGCAACCTTGGCAATAACCTTGGCCTCTTCAATACAAACATGATGTTTGGTCTTTTCTGCGTGCTCTGTTAATGCTGAAGACTTGGTTCTCCCATGCCTTAGGTCAGCAGCATGTTCATTGATCCTTTGATTGATAGAGTGCCTTGTTTCCCCGATATAGGGGGTCCCACAAGATTAAGGAATAATGTAAACACCCTTCATGTCCTTAGGGTCAATAGGATCCTTCACCAACCAGAGGGATTTACGATCCTTAAAACTATTATGGATCACAAAAGCCTCAATTCAACAATTATTTCTTATAATTTATTAGTTTTATGTTTTAATCTACTCATAATTATTAAATTTTTAAGTTAATTTAATTTAATTTGTTTAAATAATAAAATATAAAATATAAAATTATATTACAATATATTAATGTTATTATATTAGTTTTGTTTCATAATATGAGTATAAGAGAATTTGTAATTTTATATATATATATATATATATATATATATATATATATTAAATCTATTGTTTTTTTAAATGTAAAAATAAATTAGTGATTTAAAAATCTTAAAAATTTAATAATATAAAGGTGCAGTTGAATAAAGTGATTTTTTTATTTTTTCCATAAAATTTGGTGATATTATTCCTAATGAAATTGTTAAATTTTGTAATTTAACATATATTTATTTCATTAAGTTTTGTAATTTAACATATATTTTTAAATATAAAATTAAATTTAGTTGTTAGAAATGTTTCTTAAAAATAAATTTAGTTGTTTGAAATGTTTTTTATTTGTTTTAAATTGTCACAAATATATTTAAAAATTGATATTAATAAAAGTGTAGTTTAATAAAGTGATTTATTTTTATTTTTATTTATTTTTCCCATAAAATTTGGTGATATTATTCCAAATGAAATTGTTAAGTTTTGTAATTTTACATATATTTTTGAATATAAAATTAAATTTAGTTGTTAGAAATGTTTCTTAAAAATAGATTTAATTGCTTGAAATGTTTTTTATTTGATTCAAATTGTCACAAATGCATGTGTAGTTGTGTAACTTAACATGAAGTGTTGGTTATAGTTAGAAATTAATTATCTTATTAACTTCACGTTAGTTAATGACCTTTAATGGAAAGATCATTATAAAGTCACGCGATTAAAAAGGTATCTCGTTGTCCATCCTTTAGGACGTTAATTCTTTGATAAATTAGAAGATCTCTATATTGGATTAAAAATTATTTCTTATAATTTATTAATTTATGTTTTAATCCATTCATAATTATTAAAAATTTAATTTAGTATTTTAAATAATAAAATATTAAACAGTAAATTATATTATATTATAGTACAATATATTAATATTATTAGTCCCTGCCGGGGAATATATGCGATCGATCGATCGCTTACCGTTGGTTGACCGACGTGATTTTTCATTATATGAACAAAATAACCTTAGTCGAACCAAAGTTTTGGGGGTAGTAAGGTTTTGGGGTCTTATTGCGGGCTTCGCATCGTTCGAGGTGAAGGGCACGTGGTCCCGCAACTCCCAAGCGGACAACATGTACTGTGGTGGTCTTATCGGCGGACAACTGTCCCTCCTCGAGATGCTGGAAAGTTACTCGGCTTGGGTTTTACCCTGTTCGCGCCCTTTGGGTTATTATTGTTACTTGGTTGTTTAGCTCTGCAGTCTCTGCGATTTTTCCTTTGTATTTGTTGTATTGTCTGCGGTGAAAACACAATGCGGTTCCTGCCTGCTCGGTTAACTGCATAGCAAACGTTTAGTTGCGGTTCTGTTGTTCCAGGTCCGGCTTGTATGGCTCGACTTTCTGGTGTCGCTTTGGTAAGTTCGGCTACTGTATTGTTTAGATGTTTGTTCCTCTGTCGTTTGGCGTTTTCCAGTGGCGTTGATGTTTGTCACAGTATTGTCTGAGCATTATAAGTTAATGGCATTCTGGTTAAATACTGAGGGTTTCTCTTACCTGCATGGGTTTTATGGAAATTTCCGTAAATGTCGGTTTCGACCACCATGTGGCTTGGGTTTTACCCTGTTCGCGCCCTTTGGGTTATTATTGTTACTTGGTTGTTTAGCTCTGCAGTCTCTGCGATTTTTCCTTTGTATTTGTTGTATTGTCTGCGGTGAAAACACAATGTGGTTCCTGCCTGCTCGGTTAACTGTATAGCAAACGTTTGGTTGCGGTTCTGTTGTTCCAGGTCCGGCTTGTATGGCTCGACTGTCTGGTGTCGCTTTGGTAAGTTCGGCTACTGTATTGTTTAGATGTTTGTTCCTCTGTCGTTTGGCGTTTTCCAGTGGCGTTGATGTTTGTCACAGTATTGTCTGAGCATTATAAGTTAATGGCATTCTGGTTAAATACTGAGGGTTTCTCTTACCTGCATGGGTTTTATGGAAATTTCCGTAAATGTCGGTTTCGACCACCATGTGACTTCCTTATCATTTGGGCCGAGACGACCTGGGTGAAGCTATGATTCTTGGTACAGATTGAGCGGCACGTGGTCCCGCGACTCCCAAGCGGACGGCATGTACTGTGGTGGTCTTATCGGCGGACAACTGTCCCTCCTCGAGATCCTGGAAAGTTAGTCGGCTTGGGTTTTACCCTGTTCGCGCCCTTTGGGTTATTATTGTTACTTGGTTGTTTAGCTCTGCAGTCTCTGCGATTTTTCCTTTGTATTTGTTGTATTGTCTGCGGTGAAAACAGAATGCGGTTCCTGCCTGCTCGGTTAACTGTATAGCAAACGTTTGGTTGCGGTTCTGTTGTTCCAGGTCCGACTTGTATGCCTTGACTGTCTGGTGTCGCTTTGGTAAGTTCGGCTACTGTATTGTTTAGATGTTTGTTCCTCTATCGTTTGGCGTTTTCCAGTGGCGTTGATGTTTGTCACAGTATTGTCTGTTCGTTTCCCTCAAGAGTCCATGGTTATTTGAGCATTATAAGTTAATGGCATTCTGGTTAAATACTGAGGGTTTCTCTTACCTGCATGGGTTTTATGGAAATTTCCGTAAATGTCGGTTTCGACCACCATGTGACTTCCTTATCATTTGGGCCGAGACGACTTGGGTGAAGCTGTGATTCTTGGTACAGATTGAGCGGCAGTCTTTTGTAGTTTGAAGTGTTTTTGCACATGAAGATCTAAATAAATTGGGGTTTTTGAACTGTTTGAACTGTTTGTGCCGCATATTGGGTTTTTAATGGAATGTATTGTGGTTTGGAGAAAGAAATAAAGACCTGCAAGTATTTATGTATGTATGTGCCGCATATTGGCTTTTTTTATTATTAATGGAATGTATTGTTATTAATGGAATGTGTTATGGTTTGGGGAAAGGAGCGTTGTTTGCCTGGTACTCCTCTGTTAAATTCAAGGGTCTGGTTTCACGAGTTGTCAGGCTTGAGCGGACTGCTTTGGCTTCGTTGCAAGTACGGCGTTATTCTACTAATTGCTTTTTGTCAATTTTTCTATTAATTGCTTTTTGTCAATTTGTTAGGCTTTTAATTTTTGCATTGTGTAGGTTTATGGTCCAGTTACTCTAGGTTTATAGTCGAGTTACTCCGTGATCCCTGCCGGGGACTATATGCGATCGATCGATCGCTGACCGTTGGTTGACCGACGTGATTTTTCATTATATTAACAATATAACCTAAGTCGAACCAAAGTTTTGGGGGTGGAAAGGTTTTGGGGTCTTATTGCGGGCTTCGCATCGTTCGAGGTGAAGGGCACGTGGTCCCGCGACTCCCAAGCGGATGTGTAACGCTCCTATGAATCGGACAGTATACAATTGATTTGGTAATAAATTCAGATTGATTTACAATCAACTTGGGTTACGACATGTACTGTGGTGGTCTTATCGGCGGACAACTGTCCCTCCTCGAGATCCTGGAAAGTTACTCGGCTTGGGTTTTACCCTGTTCGCGCCCTTTGGGTTATTATTGTTACTTGGTTGTTTAGCTCTGCAGTCTCTGTGATTTTTCCTTTGTATTTGTTGTATTGTCTGCGGTGAAAACACAATGCGATTTCTGCCTGCTCGGTTAACTGTATAGCAAACGTTTGGTTGCGGTTCTGTTGTTCCAGGTCCGGCTTGTATGCCTCGACTGTCTGGTGTCGCTTTGGTAAGTTCGGCTACTGTATTGTTTAGATGTTTGTTCCTCTGTCGTTTGGCGTTTTCCAGTGGCGTTGATGTTTGTCACAGTATTGTCTGTTCGTTTCCCTCAAGAGTCCATGGTTATTTGAGCATTATAAGTTAATGGCATTCTGGTTAAATACTGAGGGTTTCTCTTACCTGCATGGGTTTTATGGAAATTTCCGTAAATGTCAGTTTCGACCACCATGTGACTTCCTTGTCATTTGGGCCGAGACGACCTGGGTGAAGCTGTGATTCTTGGTACAGATTGAGCGGCAGTCTTTTGTAGTTTGAAGTGTTTTTGCACATGAAGATCTAAATAAATTGGGGTTTTTGAACTGTTTGAACTGTTTGTGGCGCATATTGGGTTTTTAATGGAATGTATTGTGGTTTGGAGAAGGAAATAAAGACCTGCAAGTATTTATGTATGCGCCGCATATTGCCTTTTTATTAATGGAATGTATTATGGTTTGGAGAAAGGAATAAAGACCTGCAAGTATTTTTCTAGGGGCTTGTCAATACTTCGTTAACCAATTTCGTCATTTGCACATTTTCTCATGGTACTCGTACAGGCTGTGTTGTGCATGAATATGGTCTAGACGAGAAGGAATTCGAACCCTCGGCTTCGTTGCAGGTACCGCATTATTCTACTAATTGCTTTTTGTCAATTTTTCTATTAATTGATTTTTGTCAATTTGTTAGGCTTTTAATTTTTGCATTGTGTAGGTTTATGGTCCAATTACTCTAGGTTTATAGTCGAGTTACTCCGTGATTGTTTTAAAAAATATAGATATTTAAGTTGTATTGGCTCATTTATATTTTTTCTCTCATTCAATTATATTGGAATTCAAATCTGGAATCGTTGTTGTTTATTCTATGTTTACATTAATATTAATATTAATATTATTAATTATTATAATCATAACAATAATATT
Organism: Pinus tabuliformis; assembly: GCA_031772625.1. NCBI lineage: Eukaryota > Viridiplantae > Streptophyta > Pinopsida > Pinales > Pinaceae > Pinus > Pinus tabuliformis. Next base: position 1,409,918,167 of record CM062816.1, on the reverse strand, counting down.
ATTTGAGATGATCCCAACAAGTAGAAGTTGGGTAATGCATCCAACTAGCTCCGTATAATGATGTATCAAGACATTTTGTCTATTTAAACCTTAGATTAAAATCTCATGTTAGCTAGTTATAACCAGATTGGTTATGATATGATGTTCAACTACCTTATTCTCCTCAGAGAGAAAAAATAATTTTATTATGAAAACAAAATTACATTTACTATATATGTTTCTGCATTTCACAGATATCCTTAAGCATAGGAAGTGATAAAAGTATTGCTGAGAACATATCTTGCTTCATAAACAGTTTTCAAAAATGTCAATATGACAGCCCTATCATAGTCATTCTAACATATATCAGAGCTTTGAAGCCAGTTTTGTCTCATAAGAAATTAGCTCCTAGATATGTCCATAAACAGTCCCATAAAAAAATATACATATAGAGATATCCTTAAGCATAGGAAGTGATAAAAGTATGGCTGAGAAGATATCTTGCTTCATAAACAGTTTTCAAAAATGTCAATATGACAGCCCTATCATGGTCATTCTGACATATATCGCAGGTTTGAAACCAGTTTTGTCTCATAAAAAATTAGCTCCTAGATATGTTCATAAACAGTGCCATAAAAAAATATACATATGGATATTCACATTTAAACAGTCCCATGATTATATGAAAAGTGTGTCAAGACATTCCATGAGCTGCCCTTCCACTTTCTCTTGAATGATCCAAGCTCGTGCTACCAAGTGTAATCTAGCTTTTGACAGTTCATCAGTTTCCATGTTTCTGTCTTTGTAGACATGTTGAAAGATAATGTGTTAAATACTCTGTTCAAGCAAGTTGAATCTCCTGAAATATAGGCTGAAATTTATGATTATCCAATGAATTTGTTCCATTCATCCAATTCACCACAATTTGTGAATCATCAAAGATCTGTAATTTTTGGGCATCTTTTTTCACGTGCCACAATTGGCAACAGTCTTGGGACAATTTGCTCAGGCAGATTGTTGTTGTGTTTGCCAAAGCTGTCCTTTGAACATATTACATGTTCATCATTTATATGAATCATACCTCCAACATCACATAATGATGGATCTTCTTGACAAGCGTTATGGAAGTACGCTTATGCACTACTCGTATCTGGTTCTCAATGCCTTGTTTGGGTTCCTTGATCCTTGAATTCTGTTTAGATCCATATAGTATAACCATACTCTGATACCGAATAGCAGGAAACTTTTTACCTTGAAATATATTGGAGTTGCAACCTAGCACAAATTGGAGACAATACTTTTTATATTTTGACAGTTGAATTGGTGCACCACTTATGTAAAACTCATAAACAGCCTCACAGTTATTTTATTTCACAAATGCAATTGACAATGATGTTAACTTTCAGAAATATTCTTAAAGTTATGCTGCATTTGTTCATTTTGTCTTTCCATTGCTTCCTTTTGTTAACTTCATTTTGTCTTTCCATTGCTTCCTTTTGTTAACTTGCACAAATATTCTTAAAATTATGCTCCATTTTTTCATTATGTCTTTGCATTGTTTCCATTTCCAATTTCTTTGTTATTTATAAATATGGCTTCTTGCTAGAAATTTGATATTTGTTTAGCAACATAATGCAATAGCCTATTTTTTTAATATACATACATTTTGTTCAAAAAAATCATGTTCAGTTTTTGCTAACTTCATCAATATTTTTTGCAAAGATGTACAAGAAAATTGCAAAAGGCAACTCTGGTAAGCAATTGCAAATGATGGAAGAAATAATAGATGTTGACAATTACAAATTCAGATTGCAATGCATTTTGCCTGAGAACATTGATATTGTATTAAAAAGAAATGGTCTTTTTAGACTAAATGCATTTTCATATACTGTAGGAGATTGTCTATTTGACTCATTCGAAATGCTTCTACATTTTCGTTATACTTCAAATGAATTGCGAAATGGGTTAATAGACCACTTTCTTTTTTGCTTAAAGAACAATGACGTTGAAGCAATACAATCATATCAGTATGAACTAGCACCTGACTTCCTATACGAGTTACATGGTGTTAATGATATTGGTACATATCTTCATAAAATGCGTTATTCTGCATCTACAAATATAAAGGAGTCTGACCGAGGTTTATGGGGTGATACCTTTTGCATACGTTGGTTAGCTAAATGGCTAGATATATCAATTGCAGTTTGGTCATTGACAAGAAAAACGAGATATTTGCTCTTTAATCAACATGAAAATGCAATTCCATATTGCATTCTCTTTCATGATGCAAATCCTGTTAGTGGTCATTATGAACCATTGGTTTACCAAAAGTTTCCAATTTGCATTTGCAACCAGTCTAATATCTACCTGTCACCTATTTGCAAAGATATTGAAAGCCATTGGATGCACATTGCAAATAATATGCTTTTAAATGGACTAACAATTTCAAAGCAAGTGACATCTAATTGTGGTGACAGTCTCTTTAATGCAATTTGCTATTTAGTAGCAACAGAATTCAATGCAGAGTGTTTGCGACTTTACATTTTGCAATCTTTTTGCAATGCACTTATGCATAAGAATCAAGAGGCATTGCATTGTTTAGAGCAATACCTAGTAGTTGATGCGATACACTATACAATGAATAGCAACTGGCAACAATATCTGATAAATATGGCAATGCCATATGAAAAAGGACAAGTGGAAGGCGGACCATTTTGTCTACAATGGATATCTGTGATATTCAAAGTCAATATCCAAGTATCGTCCTCTGTTGCTAATAACTTTGTCAATTACAGTTCCGCTTATTCAAGATGCAATGATATTGTTAACATCTTGTCATTCATGACAAATATATCACATATTCACTACCACGCAATGATACAAGAATATGTTCACAATTCTCAACAACTGCACATGGAAGCAAATGACGTTTGTAATCAATTGCGTCATAAGCATATAGTAGAAAAAGAGCAATGTATATCTCAAGTACATTTTAGCAATAATATTGCATTTGAGATAGCATGTCATTTAGATCAAATGCAACCAACTAAGGATTGTAGGCTGAATTATCACAAGCTAAAGCAATTCATACGTACAAAACACAAATGCAATGACAAATGCAAAAAACCATTTTCTAATAAGAAGTCAAGAATTACAAGCAAGAAAAATGCAATACAAATTTATATGGAAAAAGTCGAAGACACGCCTAGGAATACATGTGCAGTTTGCAACAAATTGCATTTTGCAAAAAATATTAGATTCTTCACTATAGATTTGCAAGAAAAGCATATGAATTTGACGTTGAACAATAGGACCTTTAGCAATGAAAACATATGTGTTTCTTGCAAGAAAGCGCTCGAGAATGGAAAGCTACCACAATTTGCAACACCTGAACAAATAAGACGTAACATTTCATTGCCAACTGTAAATATACTTTCAGACCTAGAAGAAAGACTTGTGTCATTGAGAATTGCATTTGCACAAATCAGACAATGGGGACATAGACGATCACAAATTGGCTTAACAGGATCAATTATCAATGTACCAGTTCATATGGACATTGTGCAAAAAGCATTGCCACAATATCTAAATGATACAATGACAATTGCAGTTGCATTGAAAAGACGATTGCAATACAAAAATGCATACCAAACAGGTAAAGTACGTCCAATTATTGTCATGAAAGCATTGAACGAACTATGTTCTAGAAGTCTTTATAAAGCTAGCAACATTTGTATAAATGAGAATTGGGCCCATGTTTTACAAGAGAATAATGAATACATTGTACAAAATTCAAACAGTGACAATGAAAGTGATACAGATAGTGATGCAAATAATGAAACACCTACTGAAACATTGGTGCATGGATTAATAGAATCACAACGCATCTACGATTTGCAAGACAAGATTATTGAATTGGCACCTGCTGAAGGACAACGACCATTAGGCATTTTCAAGGACAAATATGCAGAAGAAATGAACTTTCCAACATTATTTTATGGCAATGCACGTGATCATGACATCACAAATAGGTTTAGTTACCAAAAAATTGTACAATGGGAATTGTTACAAGCAAGTGGTGACTTCCAATATCATACAACAAATTTGTTTTTCAAGACAATGCGAATAATAATTGATAAAGTGCTTTCTTGCATATGGGTACGAATAAGAAAAGGACAACTAAAAGGCAGGAAAATATTAGCAAAAGATGTCAAGTATCGAGCAAATTTGGAAAAGTTATTGAAGTCTGACATTGGATACATAGATTTCAAAAACATTCGCATATCTTCTGACCATTTGGAACAAATTAGGAAAAACATATTTGCAATGATACGACAACTGGGGCCTCCAACTTTCTTTGTGACATTCACAAGTGCAGAACATCGATGGAAACCATTAGTAGATACACTCGTCACATTGTTTAGAAATAAAGCAAATAAAAATGCTATTGATATATTAGAAGATGATGACATTGACTACCTTATAAGAAAATATCCAGTCACATGTAGCCAATACTACAGACATAGAATTAATGCTATAAAGCGATTGATATCTCAAGATACTACATTCTTTGGAAAAATATCTGAATTACTATTTCGTAACAGAATTCCAAAATAGAGGAACTGAACATGAACATAGACTGTTATGGATAGAGAATGCTCCAATATATGGAAAAGAAAGCAATTCAGAAATTGAGAAGTTTCTTGACAATTACATCACTTGTAATACAGATCATTTGGAGCCAGATGTTGCTAAATTGCATAAACATCACCATACAAAAAGTTGTAAGAAGCGAAAAAATTCAAATTGCAGATACAACTTCCCCATGCCACCAATGAAATCAACAATGATCATTGAACCAACCAATGCAGAAAATAAAAAAATCGTAGAGAAATCAATATCGTTTTTTGCATTCTTGGAGCAAACAAACTACAATGATTCAATAACACATGACAATTTCCTCCTAGAAATAGGGCTATTAGAAAATGAGTACATAGAACTATTACAACATACAATAAAGCAACCAACAATTTTCTTGAAACGAAAACCTTCTCACATTTGGAATAACAGTTTTGCAAAGGCTATGCCTACTTTATGGAATGCAAATATAGATGCACAATTTGTGCTAAATGCATATGCTGCAGCGTCATATTGTAGTTCATATATGACCAAAATTGACAAGTCTATGACAAATGCATTTAGAAGAATACACAAAGAGCATCAGAAAGATGAAATTGATGCTATGCAAATGATTCGTAAACTTGGAAATACATTACTCAATCTACAGCAAATGTCAGCTCAACAAGCAGTGCATATAGCACTTTCATTGCCATTGAATTGTAGTTCAAGGGAATGTATATTTGTAAACACGTCTCCAGTTGATGAACGCACATTTATGCTTAAACCACCTATTCTTTTGAAACAAGAACCTGATGATTCAGAAGATGTTATGTGCCATTCCATTGTTGACTACTACATTGGACGACCAAGTTCCATTAGCAAAATCTGCCTTGCAGAATTTGTATCAAATTACAAGAAAGATGGCAGACCCATATCTAAAAGGAAAAAACCAAATGTTATACGATTTGTCAAATATAACAAACACAATGATATTGAAAACTTTTGTCGAGAGAAATTATTGTCATATATGCCATTTGAAAATTGTGAAGATACATTGAAACAAGAATTGCCTACATGGCTCTCTGCATATACATTACATGAAAAAACAATTCAAGTCAATGAAGCCAAATTTACATATAACATCAATCCAACATGGGGTGATTTAGAGACTGCAACAAATGAGCAAATTAGTTCTTTGAATGCTAACCAAATGAATATGCAAAACCAAGAGAACAATTCCCATTATGAGGAATATGATTTGCAATCGGACTTGCAATTTCCAAAACAATTTGAAATGAAGAAAAAAATCAATCTTGGATTTCAAATTACTGCCCATCCATTTTTAATGGAGAACAATGAATATTACAAACTTAGAAGAATCTTGAACAAAGAGCAACAAGCAATTGTAAAAGACATTGCAATTAAAAAAAAAAAAAAACCCCAAGGAACCAATTTACCTTTTTATTACAGGTGGAGCAGGTGTAGGTAAAACGCTCACAGCAAAAGCGATTTTCCAAATGCTTATACGAATTTATGATTCACAAAACACAACTGATCCTATGAAACCAAAAGGTCTAATATTAGCATACACAGGAAAAGCTGCATATAATGCAGGTGGAACAACAATCCATTCTGCATTGCTAATGCCTTTTAACAAGTCTCAATTGTTCTCATTGAGCAAAGAAGTATTGGACAACTTATCAAAGCTATATCAAGAATTGCAAGTAGCTTTCATAGATGAGATCTCGATGATTGGAAGTCGGTTCTTATATTCTATTGACAATAGACTCAGAAACATAAAACATGTCCAAACGAAATACTTTGGGAACATTGACATCATATTTTGTGGTGATTTCTATCAAGCACAACCTATTCAAGACTCTCTTATTTCTGAACAACCAACAATCAACAATCAAACAATAACACATGATTTCTGGAAGGATAATGTCAAGTGCTTCCAATTGCATATGACGATGCGACAAACAAATAAGAGATTCATATCAGTGTTAAATAGAATGCGAACAAATTGTCAAACATCTGACGATATAACATACATGAATACAAGTTGCATGCGCCCTGTACCAAATGATCCAACATTTCCCTATTTATTTTACAAAAACAAAGATGTTGCAATGCATAACAAGAAAATGTTGATGCTGATGCCTGGCAAAGAAATTTTAATTAATGCAATTGACGAAAATGAGGAGAATAACGACAATTTCCCAACTCATCAACATACGACTATTTTGCCTCCGCACCTTTTGATAAAGTTGAACATGTTAGTTGAAATGTATGCTTGCAATTATGATGCACCAGATGGGCTAGTGAATGGTGCAGATGGAATAGTTAAAGCATATACCCATACAGATAAGGTCGATGTTCTATGGATTAAGTTCCATGACCCTAATATTGGTCATCGACAATCTAGAAAACTAGCTCATTTGTATACTTCAGAGATAGCACATGATTGGACACCAATATTGCGAATATCAAAAGCAATGCCTATGACATCAAAGATGGCCCCATTGAAAATACGAAAACAATTTCCAATTCAACTTGCATGTGCACGCACAATACATAGATCACAAGGCTTAACCTTGGATAGGCTTGCATTCGACCCTACTGGAGTACAAGTGCATGGCCTAGTATACACGGCACTATCACGTGTCAGAAACATAGAATCATTGTATTTGCTTAATCCTCTTAAACATAATAATTTCAAGGTCAAGCAAAAAGTAAATTGTGAAATGCAACGTTTGCAAACCACTGAGAAATGGCAATTAGAATATGACTCTTCATCAATACAATCATTGCGATCCATCTTTATTCTTTCATTGAACACTCGCAATCTTCATGCGCATCTTACTGACATATGCAATGACCATGACACAATGCAATCTGATATCTTGTGCTTACAAGAAACACATATGTTGCTGTGTATGGAAAATGAATACTTCAAAATTTTCAATTGCATCTCAAGTTGCATTAAGCATGGAGTAATGATATTGATAAAGAAAAATATCATTATCCTTGAACATACCCATTTTGAAGACTGCTTTGTAGAAGCATTGCTCGCAAAAATAAAAGTTCACACATTACAAATTGCAATACTCAATATATATGCATCGCCACATGCAAACCTAAACAATATCCTCAATGTCATTGCAAAAGCTTTATACCACTTAGATCTAAACAATATCATAGTTATATTAGGGGACTTCAATATTGATATGGTACATTGCAATCAAAAAACAAAGCAGCTAGAAACCTACATGCAAAACTACAATCTTCATTTCCTAGTTGAAAAAACTAATAGCATGCACAAATCATTGATTGACCATGTTTGGGCAAATCTAGCTAATATAAAATATAGAATTTTCGTATTGGATACATATTGGTTTGACCATGATACAATATCTCTTGTCCTTCAGCTATGATATACACATGAAACAGTTTACAAAATTCCAAATTTTGACATTTTTGCAATACCTCATTGGTTTTACCATATCTATTTTACTAAAGCATACTACAATATCCTTTTTGTACTAAACGAAGTGATAACAGCATACATACTATGCATTCTATTGTACATTTACATATATGGCATTCTGCATTGATCAATGCAAGTTATGCCAAAGACAGCCTTTCAATTAACCAACACAAGTATCCTATCGTAAATTTGCAGATATGACCTCATCTATTTATGGATGCAGATTCTGCTAGTAAAACCCTTTTCAATTGAACAGAACGACCAAGAAAAAAGAACAACAACATGCAACATAAACAAACAGAGTATATTCTTTTTGCCTTTCCTTTCCTATGGATCTTCTGTTCTTGTTCAAGTTTTACTTTTATATGTTCTTTTGACTTGCACTAAATATGTCTTACTATTCTATAACATAGCATAAATCTTGAAAAAGGAAATGAAACAATTGAAGAAATAGAATGCGTAAGCCAATTAGAAAGCGCAACCCAACCACTTGTTTTGCAAAGGTATGTCTATGAGAACTACACAAATATGCTAATTTGTATTTAGAATATTAATCTTTACTATATATGCATTCTATTTTTATTTTTACATATGTATGGTTCTATGGTTTTAATGTTCTTGTTCACTTTTTACTTCTAATTTGCACTAAATATATGTTACTATTATATAACATAGCCTAAATCTTCAAAGACGAAAAGAAACAATTGAAGAAATAGAATGCATAACCCAATTAGAAAGGGCAAGCCAACCACTTGTTTTGCAAAGGTATGTCTATGACAACTATACAAATATGCTAATTTGTATTTAGAATAATAATGTTCACTAAGGTATGTCTATGACAACTATACAAATATGCCAATTTGTATTTAGAATATTAATGTTTACTATATATGCATTCTATCTTTACATGTGTATGGTTCTATGGTTTTAATGTTCCTTGTTAACTGTTTACTTCTATATGCTCTTTCAAATTGAACTAAATATATGTTGCTATTCTATAACATAGCATAAATCCTGAAAAAGGAAAACAAACAACTGAAGAAATAGAGCGCATAACTCAATTAGAAAAGGCAAACCAACCACTTGCTTTGAAAAGGTATGTATAACAACTATACAAATATGCTATTTTCTATTTAAAATATTAATGTTTACTATATATATCTTCTCTTTTTACATATCTATATTTAAATGTATATATATCAGATTAATGTTTACTATATATATCTTCTCTTTTTACATATCTATATTTAAATGTATATAAATTAGAAAATCTTGGACGAGTGAAGAAAGCACTAGTAGTAAGTCCCCCCAAACAATGCAGCAAGAAGACATGTACAGGTTACATATTACAATTTCTTTATTGATTGCTTATCACAAAATACATGTGATAATATCCACATCATATTGAACCATGCGTTTGCCTGTGTTAGTCCAACTGAAACAATCGCAGCCAAACTTCATTCAACAAATGTACAAAATGATACATCAAAAAGGTATGCATATGAAACACAACACTCTAATCTATTTCTACTTATTCAGTCTTTAGGAGAAACATACTATTCTACAAATGTTTATAGCAATTTCTAACTAAGCAATTTTAATAGGCAAAAACAGATACTACCAATTAAACTATCAATTGAAGATCTCAATACTCGTAAAATTGGGCAGCTATTTGTTGGAGACATAATGGTTGTCTATACTGCATTCCTTGATAAAGCAAACAAATCACGTCAAGTATTACGAGCTGATTTGACAGATGCTCAAGGAATGATGACTATAACGTTGAGTGTACCTGCACATTTGGTGGAGCGACATGAACACAAAATTTTGCAAGGCAACTGCATCTCAATTACAAATTTCAGGATATTTCCTAAAATTGTTTATGATCACGGTGACTGTGACAAAATAATATTGCTTAATGAATCAAGTATCATAGAAACTGTACCTGAAGTTTGCAAAGAATATTGCTTCATTCCCAATACAACCATTAGGCAATTTGCAAACAAAAAAGAAATGTACCCAATTGGCACAATCGTTGCTGCCGTTACACTTGCCAAACGAGTTGGATTGCATTACATACTTCATATCAAAGATGGAGATTCTGAAAACGACAATGCAACTGTATGTATTCAGATGTTACTTATTCCTAATTTTCAGTAGATAACATGCATCACTTCAATACATAGTTGTTGTAATTTGTCTATAGTTTTTGTAATTTGTCTACTGCAATTGCAATTTTTCAATGCATACGAACAATGTATTTGCATATTACTTTTTGTATTTTTCAATACATAACAATTTCTGTTTTGCAGTTGCAACTCTTTGACACATATGAACAATTTTTCCTTTCAATGGAAAAACAATTGCAAAAAGGACACTTTCCGCTCATCCTTTTCAAAAATTTAACAAAAAAGGTAAACACAAAAGAAACAATATTCAGAGCATCGAAGTCAACGTTCATGACTGAACTTAACACAGATGCACTCAACAATCTCAGAAAACTAACTACATCTACCTATGCTGTAAGTATAGCAATAATAATGTTTTTGCTGCCTTTGCATTTGCCATGTAATAATGTAAATTAACGCTTGAATGTTTTATAAACAGGTCGAAGGTATTCTGATCGCAACAAATCCATATTCAACTCCTTTCGAACCTGTTTGTGCAATTTGTAACTCCCTAGTGAATTCATCCATAGCAATAGCCAATGCAACAATTTTCTGTTCACAATGCAATGATAATTGCCCTTTCCTCTACAAGCATTGTATAAATGCTGTAATAGAATCCATTACAAATAACTTTGTCCAGTGCATTATCAGGGAGCCCTTATTACATGACTTGCTTCCTGATTTAAAATCAATGTCATATGAAACATATTTGCAATAGAAAGCTACCACTGTTTACATCTTACGTGACTTCTAAATTCAGAGCAAGTTCACACTCAATGAAGATAGTGAGCTATTACATGTCAACTAACAAATGGAAGGTACATCAACATATGCCTTAACATGTTTTCTCTCAAATATGTCCTCTCTTCAATTTACAATGTTATCATTTTGTTCTAACTAACCATTTGTTATACAGATTACAAAATCCAGGAACATGGCAGCCTTCACATCCACAACAAATGCAAAAGTAATATGAATATGTTTCTTCATATTATGCTCTTACTATAATAGAAGTATTTGACTTGCAATTTTGACTGATTTACAAAGAATATGTAACGCAACGGTTGATGAAAAATGGCTAGAAAGTCTTTATGCATCTGTGTTTGTATTGTTTCTGTTTCTGTTCTCTATCTCGAATGGAACGCATTCTGCATCATGCTTCAAGCTTGACAACCAGAGATTGTCTTGCCACCTTTTGTATTTATATTTTTGCCGCATCTTAAAAAGTACCATGTTTGGTTTAAATTATATCATTGAATACAGCAAATGCAACATCAGATCAGCAATAATTTTGTATCTACAGCTGCTGAATGCAAACACCAAAGATTCCATAGATTGATTAAACATGGCACTTATTATCTACTCAAGTTAAATGACAAATTGTATATTGAATCGGCTAGTCATTTCTGTTTCTTCCTATGTTATGGCTGAATGCTATGTTAGTTTTTGTTTCTTGCATAGTGTAGGTAACGATTCAGGAAAGAGGGCTAGAAAGTCTTTATACATGTCTGTTTGTACTGTTTCTGTTTCTGTCCTGTATTTGAGATCGAACGCATTCTGCAACATGCTTGAAGCTAGACTTTATAAATAACACCAAACTATATGGACTTTAAAATGAATATATGTTGTTTGAAAATGGAATTATGGCATAATGCATTTGGTATTATTAGTCCTTCCCTGGGACTATATGCAATTGATCAATTGCTAACCGTTGGTTGACCAACATGATTTTTCATTATAATAGCATTATAACCTAAGTCAAACGAAAGTTTTGGGCTCGAAAGGTTTTGTTTTATTTTACCTATGTTTCTGTTTACTGTTACCTGTACAATTTGCTTAATTTTTTTCCATGTTCCTAAACACATCTGATTCAAAGTCAAACATAGAGTTATATTTTCGAAACGAATGCTACAGGGTAACTGCTTTGCATAAAATCTGGTAACACTACCAGGAATGAATTTATCCCACAGACAATCTGAATATGCCATATATCTGGAGACTGCTGACATGATTTGCAGTTTACAATCTGAAGAATGGTCACATGGTTTCCAATCTACAAAGCACGAAGGACACAATGGTTTCCAATCTGCAATATTTTCAGCCAATGTTTCTATTAGATCTCATTGAAAAGCACGCGTTGCAAGCCTTGTTCCAGAAGTTTATGACTTTGTAGCCTCACAGTTTTGATCTCTCCCTCTGCATTGTCATGTTTAGCTAGTCAGCGTGAATCTGAAGTTTGATGGCAGATACAGTTCTGTAACCAGTAATAGGATTGCATATGATAAAGTACCTTTCAACAGCTTGATCTTATTTTGAAATTGTGTTGTCTAATTCGCAGGGGTGCTGCAGTGACTTCTGATATGAGGCACACAACAGCTGCCAATATTAGAATATTACAAAGAGAAGACCTTCCGCGGTGTGCTTTCGAAACTGATCAGTTGGTTCAGGTATATACAATACTCACTTTCTAATAAATTGTTTTTGCAAATCAAAAGAGATCTCGTCAACATTGCAAAGCTGCAACAAGCCATGTTAGGCATGTGTTTTAGTCTTATACAGCTTTAGTCAATCAAATACTCTTTTTAATCTTAAACAAGCTTTTGGCACATTGTACGTGATATAAGGGTTACACAACAAGCCTTAGTTCACATAACTTCAACACTGCCCGAAAATTTAAACCATGAAAAGTCCAGTTATTCCTTTCTCCAAACTATATAGTTAACCGAGCAGGCAGGAACCGCATTGTGTTTTCACCGCAGACAATACAACAAATACAAAGGAAAAATCGCAGAGACTGCAGAGCTAAACAACCAAGTAACAATAATAACCCAAAGGGCGCGAACAGGGTAAAACCCAAGCCGAGTAACTTTCCAGGATCTCGAGGAGGGACAGTTGTCCGCCGATAAGACCACCACAGTACATGCCGTAACCCAAGTTGATTGTAAATCAATCTGAATTTATTACCAAATCAATTGTATACTGTCCGATTCATAGGAGCGTTACACATCCGCTTGGGAGTCGCGGGACCACGTGCCCTTCACCTCGAACGATGCGAAGCCCGCAATAAGACCCCAAAACCTTTCCACCCCCAAAAGGACTCCCATCTGTACCGCAGTAACATCAAACACTGAGCCAAAGCCTGCCATTCACCTCGAACAATGCGAAACCCGCAATAAGACCCCAAAACCTTTCCACCCCAAAACTTTGGTTCGACTTAGGTTATAATCGCTTGGTTCAATGTATCATGTTTCAATTTCAGAATTTTAGCAAATGACAGTTTCTGTCATTTTCAGAATTTTGTAGTGGATCAATTTTTGACAGGACTTGTTCTGTATATTTAAAACTGTTGCCACATACTGGTTCCTGTATACCTTATGACTTTTCTATTTTGAATATTCTTTTGCCCCAATGAAATAACATGGCAGCAGTATCAGGTTAGCGATAAATTTGGCTTCAATGCTAGAGCAAATAACAATGTGTTAAATGGCTAGTGATTGAAGCTCGATTGTTGATACCTGCACGTATCCCCTGGATGTTGTTAGACGACAAATGCAGGTTGAACATTTTATTTCCTTGGTAACTGGAGTCTTGGTTTACTGTATTCATAATTTTAAGTCAAAGATACAGACTATTTAAGTCTATGATACTGAAAATTGACCATTATGGTTTGAGTGGCACTACAGGTACAGACATTATCAGCTAACCAAAATAGTGCATCTTCTCTTCAACAAATGGAACCCAAGTTCAAAGGAACATTGGATGGTCTTGTTACCATTGTTCAAAGACAAGGATGGAAGCAGATGTTTTCTGGGCTAAGTATTAATTACGTAAAGGTAAACTTTATAATCTCGTTGCATAAAAGTAATTTATTGCTGCATGTATTTTAAATTTCAGCATCAGCCACACAATTATTGAGTTGCTTGACTCCTGTTTGATTCGCTAGCCAACATTTCGTGATTCTCTGTTGTCAATGTGGCCTATTAATGTTATGCATATGCTATGGCATACAGTATAGCCAGATAATTTTTTGAAATAGAAGGATGCCCGAGCTGGCGTTTGAGCTTTTCATTGTTTATGGTGATGCCAATGGTTACATGACATTTTGGGTTTTTATTTTCTACATAAGGGAATTAAATAGTTTAGCAAAACTGACATTTGATTAGTAATAATTGCCATTCTGGTCTCGGCAGGTTGTACCTTCAGTGGCAATTGGATTTACTACATACGATGCACTGAAATCCCTGCTTGGAGTTCCATCTCGAGAAAGAGGGAGTTCCATCTCGAGAAAGAGCACATAGTGGAAAATATGGTTGAGAGAGACAATGCCGGGTATGGTTGCATTTTGTTGCCTCGAAAGGTTTATGCATATGTGATGGCTTATCAGATATACCTTGCTATGAAGACCCTTTATTTACTGATTGTGTTTTCTTTGTATCGACAGATTTCTCATGCCAAAGTTAATCTTCTTGAAGTTAGACCAGGAACATCTGAAGCACTGGTTCAAATTTCAGGCACTCCACAGCAAACAAGTGCACCCATTTTGTATGCAGTTCTTGATTTCCCTCCGACATTTTCCAACATTTGCCAACAATTCCTCTACTGTCCCTCTGTTGCTACTTTTTGATTTTGATTTCTTAGAATAAAAGCAGATTCCTTGCTGCAATTAAATTTCTATTTAAGATAATTAAGCATAAATCTGTCTGCAAACACCAACCCCTGTAGTACTAACTATATGCTTTGTTTCAAAATTTAGTCAAATCGCGATATAAACAGTATTGGCAATTTCTCTGAGTTTGAAGAGCCAATTCTTCGTCAAGGGAGTTCTGCCAGATTTGGAAGGTACACAAGATTTGCAAAACTTTGTCGATTGCTGCTATCATGGGGGTTTTGCTGATCACCATTTCTGTACTAATGTCCCTGGCATTGTATATTACCTTTGGCAGTGTCAGAGCAGCTGGTGAGCTTATCACAAAAACTACAGTTGAAGTTGTAATATCTGAACGCACAGTTGCAGCCATTCTAGGACTTCAACTGAAATTTTTGAAACATGGAGACTTGGAATGAAGTGTTGTCATTGCTGACAAAATGACATTGTACTGACATAATGACAAAATGTTACAACACAAAATTTGACATTGTACTGACACAATACTTCTTTATCCAGCCTATAAAGTGCCATTTCTTTGACTTGACATAAATGTATTTTGCAACAAAAATTACAGAACGATTTTGATAAACATGAACTGCATTATATTTTGAATTTGGATTCTACTGCCACTGCTTATGCTCCAAAACCAATGTTCTCTGTGTAAAAAATATATATTTTTATATATATTCAATATATTATTACACAATGTATTAGCTTATCAATTTAAATTATAAATTATATTTTTTAATTCGAATACTATGATATTGCAGAAAGCAAGAGTATAGAACACCAAAAGCTAATGAATTTTTTCTTGGAGATCATGATCAATTTACATTTCAACTCGTAAAGTTTAAATGTTTTTTTTTAATTTTAATTTGTTTTTTTTTTAATTTTTAATTTATAAAATAAACTTATCAAAATTATTTTATTATTGTACTTAGATGCTATATTTACTAACCCAAAACTATAAAAAAGGCCAAAAGTCATGTCCTTTTGCATCACAACAAATTACTAATTAGAAATTAGATGCAGGGTTTATTTTCTTTGCTAATTAGTAATTGGACAAATTTAAAGTTCACACTAAAGTTATGATAAACAATATTTTTAAATAAATATATCTTTTGTTCTTTTGACCATGGAATAATTCCTCAATCATTGATATGTAATCTTTCAATCATGGGTTCAAGACTCCATAACTATAATTTTTAAATGCTTAAGTTCTTCTTTGACCTTCGAGAATGATCTATGTAAATATTGAACACTCTCCACCACGAATTTAATTAACAAATTTATATTCATAATAATGTTTATTTGGTCATTATCAATTTATGAATATTTCCATAATATTCAAATGTAAAAAAGTAAGAAAATTATATGTTTTGTGCACCATGGTTATTAAAATACATAACTTACTTTAACACCTTCCTATTATTTTAATATGTTTTGTGCACCATGGTTATTACAATACATAACGCACTTTCACACTTTCCAATTCTTCGTACATTATAATTCATTATTATGCATTTAAATATATTTTATACCTCATGCTTATTAAAATACATAACTTACTTTAACACTCTCTAATTCTTCATACATTATAATACATTATTATTACCTTTTATAGTTTTTTTCCCTCAAGTTTTCTATGATTCACTGTTAAATTTTATTATATTTTAATTATTAATCTAAGCGTTTTTTAAATCATGAAACATTGGAAAATTATATCTAAAACTAATCTTATTTTAAGAAATACAAACTCAACATTACAAGCATTTATCAGTTCAATGACATTTATGACAATTCTTACTTAACAAAGGCAAAGTTCATTATATTTCACTCTTCGCATAAAGTCAAAAAGTTCATACAACAACTCGCCATCCAATTCATTAAATCTTAATACAAGTAAGCATGCCTACAACACACTAGTAATGGAAACCAGCTCTCATGATAACGCAAATTAAATCTCATAACAATAACTGACCAAACTGTTCTATTAACCGGCAGGGACTAGCGCCACAACAGTGGCTCCTTGTTATATTAGTTTTGTTTCATAATATCAGTGTAAGAGAAATTGTAATTTTATATTGTTTATTTTTTTAAATGTAATGCTTTTTTTAATGGTAAAAATGAATTTAGTAATTTAAAAATTTAATAATATAAAGGCCTAGTTTAATAAAGTGAATTTTTAGGTTGATCATCATTAATATTTTTAGGTATGGTTTAAAAATTGGTATTAATAAAGTTGATTTTAATTAATTTTTTTTAATTAAATAGTTTTTTAAAGTATTTTTATTGGCAATTTTTCTCATATTTAAGGGAAAATATTTAACATAATTTAATTTAATCAATAATAAAGATAATTATTGTTGATTAGTATACACCAATATATTATATTCTTTAATAAAGCTATGTCACTAAGGGTTAAAATAAAATGCAAAAATAATTGAATAATTAATATCACTTACTTCTAACATTTCTATTTACATTTTTAGATATGGTTTAAAAATTGATATTAATAAAGTTGATTTTCATTAAAAAAAAATATTATTTAAATGGTTTTTTAATGTATTTTTCATGAGTAATAGATCCATCAATTACAACAAAACAAGAACAATAATTAACAATTATTTTTCTTAATGTTTGCATGTTTATGTTTAATAATAATTAATTGTTTTATTAACGTTGAAGGAAGACCATTGTTCAATCTTCTGTATTGGATTAAAAATTATTTTTTATAATTTATTAGTTTTGTGTTTTTATTAAATTTTTAATTTAATTTAATTTGTTTTGTTTAAATAATAAAATATTAAACAATAAATTATATTATATTATATTACAATATATTAGTTTTGTTTCATAATATGAATATAAGAAAATTTGTAATTTTATATTGTTTATTTTTTTAAATGCAATGTGTTTTTTTAAATGTAAAAATGAATTTAGTGATTTAAAAATCTTAAAAATTTAATAATATAAAGGTGTAGTTTAATAAAGTGAATTTTTAGGTTGATCATCATTAATATTTTTAGGTATGGTTTAAAAATTGGTATTAATAAAATTGATTTTAATTAATTTTTTTTACTAATTAAGTAGTTTTTTTTGAGTATTTTTTATTGGCAATTTTTCTCATATTTAGGGGAAAAGATTTAACATAATTTAATTTAATTAATAATAAAGATAATTATTGTTGATTAGTATTCACCAATATATTATAACTCATTCTTATTCTTTAATAAAGCTATGTCACTAATTAAGGGTTAAAGTAAAATGCAAAAGCAAAAAGTAAAATGCAAAAACAATTGAATAATTAATATCACTTACTTCTAACATTTCCATTTACATTTTTAGATATGGTTTAAAAATTGGTATTAATAAAGTTGATTTTCATTATATAAAAATATATTAGTTAAATGGTTTTTTTAAGTACTTTTCATGGGTAATAGATCAACGCAATCAATTACAGCAAAACAAGAACAACAATTAACAATTATTTTTCTTAATGTTTGCATGTTTATGTTTAATAATAATTAATTGTTTTATTAACGGTTTAATCTAAGGGCAGACCATTGTTCAATCTTCTAACATTGTTCAACTGTCTAATAATGAATCTGATGGTGAACTATGGTGTAGAGTGGCATTTAGGGGAGTTTTTCCCATAGGGTGATCAACAAGAAATGTGGAGGAATTGTACTAAAACGACCTCTAATTTTGAAGGTAGCAAACTACGGTCTATTTCTTTATTTACGAAACATTCAAGTGCATTCATGTTGGCATAATCACATAAGGTATTTAACTTCAACAAATTTGTAAGGCTAAAGGAAGTAGTATTGTAGTAAGATTTCATTGTAACATGTCCTTGCCTTCGTTGATATTTTTGTCTTTCAACAGTTGTCAAAGAAGCATTAATTAGTGATTTATGCTATTGCCTTACGACATTTCCTTTGCAACATCTCGTGCAATTGCTAGTGATAGGAATATGAAACTTATCTTTGATTGTCATTGTTGAGTTGTGTGTAATATGGACACACATGCCACAGACCATCCTTTTTTAGAACCATTGCCATTAGTGAAGATAAATAACTCTAAGCTAGGTTGATTTCTTGGACCATATGCTCAATCTCACTCTTCTATGTATATGGATACTTGTAAGGCCTAACGTTAGGTGGCACACTTATAGGTTGGAAATGAATAACATGATCATGATCCTAAGTAGGTGGAAGACCCTTAGGCATCTCTCCAAATACCTTAGAATGATTGTTGATAACCTTTTGGAGATCCTTTGGAGCAAAGGATATAGATGTTTCAACATCTAATGAACACAATTGTGCAATTACACATTGGTGTCCCCTTTTTAGCAAATTGGTCATGATATAAAGCTTATCACTTTACTAGGTTCCCCTTGGATACCTCTAAGCTCAATTTCCTTTCCTTCTAAGGAAAATCTCATGAAAAGATCTTGAAATTAAGGGCCAATGTTCCCAGTGATTGTTACCACTAGACCCCTAACACAACATCAACAACACTCATTCGGATTGCAATCATGGGACTATCCAATAAATACTTCCCCATATTTAGCCTAATACTATGGCACTTTCCTGAATAATTTATGGTGCCTCCATGTGCAGTCATTACTTGAAATTATGGTGCTAGATATACAAAGTAATTAAGAAATCTTGCCAATTAGTAATTGATGAAGTAATGGTATTAACTATTTGGGGTTTAGGATCAAAGCGACAGGCTATTCCAAAGCTGATTGGTCATGGCTGGTGGACAGATTTTATAGAAGGATCTCGGGCTGGGAATTCCGGTGTCTTTCTCTGGCCGGGAGAATCGTACTAGTTCAATCCATTCTCAATCAATTGTTCGTTTACTGGGCTCACCTTTTCCACCTTCCAGTGAGTATAATCAACAGTATGAACTGTCTATCGACTAATTTCATTTGGGGGGGTAGGGCAGAGAAGCATAAATATCATCTGGTTAAGCTTTCTGGCATCTCATCTCCAAAACCTCTGGGCGGTTGGGGTTTATTAAATCTAAAAATCTTCAGCAAAGCCCTCATTTGCAAATCATTATGGAGAGCTATTCAAGGGGATGGTCTATGGAGCCGGCTGATAAAATCCAAATATCTTGCCAATAAGGATTTGGAGGCATGGTATCGAAGAGGCAAATTAGGTGTTCACTATGGTTCTCCCATCTGGCGCAGTTTTCGAAAGGTTGAGGCTATTGTTCTGGAGCAGCTGATTTGGCATTTTCATAAGGGCAACAAAATCATTATTGGCAAAGATCGTGTTAGATGTGGATCAGAGATTATTGAAATCCCAAGCACTCTCATTAAACATCTCCATAGAGGCGGTAATTTTTTCTGGGACAAGCTGATCGCTGCATGGGATGGTCCAGTGCCGCGTTGGAAAGTTTTCTCAGATCTAAACATTCCAAAACACTGTGAACAGAGGTGGCTTGCTGTCGTCTGTAGTCTTCAAAATGGGGGCATTACCTGTACGAGAGACTCTGATTGTCTTGCTTGGGACATTTCGGGTGATCCGAATAATATATCTGTCAAAGGTTTATATCAGCTGATCATTGGGCAACAACCCTCCTGGTCCCCGTCTTTTCCCCTCATTTTCTGGAAGGACGGCTGTCCTATGAAGATGATCCTGTTTGCCTGGCTCGTTTTTCATAACTGGAATTTGACGTGGGAAAATTTATTGAAGAGAGGTTGGTTTGGTCCTAATGTTTGTTCTTTATGCAGGGAAGAGGCGGAATCGAACCTCCACATCTTTTTGGAATGCAAGCAGTCAACTCATATATGGCGAGATTTAGAACATGCCTATGGTTTCAAGATTGACAGGCTGGTATCGATTCAGGAGTGGCTTATGGATTGCAGCAAGAAAAAGAAATTTTGGCGCATAATTGGCATCTTAGCATTATGGTTTATATGGAAAGGGCGAAACTCCTGCATTTTTAATCATTCCAAATTTTCCCCAGCTAAGGTTATCGATCAAATTACTATTTATGCTGAATCTTTCCCTCAGGAACCAGCTAAGAGAATAATATCATCCTCAGACAGGCTTTCTTATGTTCTTCCTCATCAGCCTTCTGCCTTTTTCGATGGGGCAGCTCAACAGGGTCAATGCGGATGCTGCTTCTACATATTTATTTCTGAAAGTTCTCAATTCTCTGCTTATTGGCATGGGGGTCAGGGATCTAATAATATGGCGGAAGCTATGGCTCTCTCTGGCCTTCTGAAATTTTGCATATTCCTTGATATTCAGCAGATGGATTTTTATGGTGATTCAAAGCTATGGGTTGATTCGGTTAACCAGAAAAACTGCATTCAGGCTCATCATTTGTCTGGCTGGAGAGATAGGATACAGTTCTATTGGTCTTGCCTGGAGAATTGCTCAATTCAACACATCAATAGGGAGGAAAACAGTACAGCAGACGGTCTTTCTAAAAATGGACTCTTCTCTTCTTCAGAATTTTGGCATCTCGACATTGTATCTGATGATGTCCATTATCAGATATCTGATTTTGCCCTTCTAGATTTGTAAAGAATTTGCATGGCAACCATCCTCTCTTTGGAGTTTTTGATATCAGAATTTATCAAAGTCGAATACAGAGTCAATTGGTTTTCTGATATAGGCTTTTTGTTCTTATATACAGAAGGGATCATATCTCTGTTCTTTGCACAACAGAGAAAAAATGTATTATTCTAATTTTATATACTTCATATAATATATATCGCTTTTTTCTTTTGAAAAAAAAGAAGTCATGGGTACTACCTGATGTTAAAAATAGCAACAAGAAATTCCAACTTAATTTTTCCTTGAATTAAATTGTGAATTAAATCGAAATTCTATTCTCATAGCAACTTGAAATAGTTAATTAAGTTAAATTGACTTAGAAAATTCGAGTTGGAAGTCTATCTAGAGTCATGTAGAGTGATCCCTAAATTTTAGGGCCCAGGTTGAGTTCTTTTGAGTTGTAATTAATTAACTCAGTCTAACTGAGTTATAGTCAGTTAAACTAGTTCTAACTGCTGGAGGAACTAGTAGGAGGTCAAGTAGTGGGGACAGGCACCAGTGCATCCTCAATACCACACCAGTTAACTGAAGATTCACTCATAAATAATTCATGCATGTCAGTTCATAGGAAGAACTAGTTGAGATTATAGTTTAGGGACATTGTATTATCAATTATATACTGTTCTGAGTTGTACAGATGGTGCATGCAATCAGTTAAAGGCCTATGGATGGATTGCGCAATTATGGAGAGTGGATTTCCCAATTAAATATGGGGTAATTCTATCAGGAATTGCGCAAGGAAGTAAGGGCTTGGCAGACAACAAAATTGGCTAAGTGTTGGCTTGAGCTGGTTTGTGAAGCGGAGAGTTAAATTGTACTAGCGCGGGAATTGTTCGGGTTGAACAAGCATTGTATTTTCTTCTCAGATCTTTTGGTTAATGTAATATACATAGTCAGGTTTTTTAGCTGTTGCTTTCCCAGAGAAATAATGTGTTATGTGCGATTGATATTCTTTCTTTTCTGGTTATTGTTTTCATCAATCAATTTTGGTTTTCGCTAAAGAGTAGAGTAGATTCTTGTCTTGTGTTTTAGCATATCACATAAGCTGTTAAATCTACAAGTAAAAATCTACATGGTATTGGAGTTGAAGACAATATTGAAGAGGAGAATTCGAGTTTGTTGTGCAGGTGAAATTGAATTTGCAAGTTCATACTTTTGAGTCATAAATATGTCATTCTACGGCCTGAAACTTGAGTATGCCCTGGATGATAGCTCGAATTACATAGATTGGAAGGACAGGAAGGAGGTAGTGTTGGAAGACAATGGCCTCAAGGAATTCATAGATCATGAGACTCCTAAACCTCCAACATATGATGTTAAAGATCTGGTTGAATGGAGAAAGTGTGTGGCAAAAGCAAGAAGGACTATCCTGGAAGGAGTTCGAGATCACATTGTCTCGAGTCTCCACAGTAAGGACACTCCATAGGCAATGTGGAAGGCATTGACGAACCTGTTTCAAAATATCAGTGACCATAGGAAGTTGGCAGGAAGGGACAAACTCAGAAAGATCAAGGTGGAGAAGGGTGACTCAATTATGAAGTACTTGACCAAGTTCACCCATTGTTGGGATGAGCTTGGAAGTGTCGTGATTACTATTGTTGAAGATGATCTAGTGAGGCTAGCACTTCTAAGACTTCCCAAGAGCTGGCACAGTTACCAACACTCAGTCAATGGGAGGGAGAAGCTACTAGATTAGTAGCGATTATGGTCTGAATTGGTACATGAAGAGATTCAGCGGAACATTGGAGATGGATCCTCATCAAAGCATGATGATGAGGAGAATAGGCAAAGAAAGGGAAGGGGAAGTCATCCCATTCCAAATCAGATTCTTGTCAGGGCTGTAAGAAGAAGGACATGACAAAAGTCAAGTGCTTTCACTGTCATGATCGGGGACATTTTTCACAAAGTGTCCACTCAAGAAGGTCAGTAAGAAGCCCTCGAGAGGAGCGGTAGGTGAGGCTCTTGCCTCACAATTTGAACTAGACTTTACCCTCATCACTTGTATGGTGTCATTGATGATGGGTAGTGTGTAGTACCTAGATAGTGGAGCTTCTTTCCACATAAATGGCAACAAAGAGCTCTTTAGTAACTTGGAGGAGAAGGATCTCCAGATGCATATCGAGATGGGTGATGACAAGAGGTATAACACTACCAAGATTGGTATAGTTACCTTTTAGAGGGAGTCGGATTCTCCCCTCACTTTGCAAGATGTTATGTATGTTCCTGGTTTGAAGAAGAACTTGGTATCTATTGCCATGTTGGAGGATAGAGGCTATCATATGAGATTTAGTAAGGGAAATGTGTTCCTTCGCCACATAGCCAAAGGACAGTTGAAGAGGATATGGGTTCGAGTGAATAATCTCTACAAGTTGGAGGTAGAAGATTGTGTTACCTTAAGCACGAAAGCAGAGAAGGTGTAGAGCTAAGACATTAGTGAGTTGTGGCATAGGAGGTTGGGTCACTTGCACCATGGTGCTTTGAAGATCATGCAGCAAAATCCTACCAGTCTTCCCAAGGGTACACTAGAGCAGGTAGACACATGCAAATGGTGTACATTGGGAAAATACACCAAAGCTTACTTTCATGAAAAAGACAGTTAAGCACAGGCGATCCTCGATTGAGTTCACTCAGATGTGTGTGGACCATTCTCGACAACATCCACGATCAAGCATAGGTATTATGTTATATTTGTTGATTATTTTTCTTGTAAGCGTTGGATCTTCTTCATGCACAAGAAAGATCAGACTTTTGCAAAGTTTTGTGAATTTAAAGCACTGGTCAATAAAGATATTAGCAGGAAAGTTAAAGCTATGAGGAGCGACAACAGTGGAGAGTAT
This sequence comes from Pinus tabuliformis, assembly GCA_031772625.1. Lineage (NCBI taxonomy): Eukaryota > Viridiplantae > Streptophyta > Pinopsida > Pinales > Pinaceae > Pinus > Pinus tabuliformis. The sequence goes on along the minus strand of CM062816.1, from coordinate 1,409,893,841 downwards.
GTGTCGAATGAGTTTAAAAACTTATGTGCATCAGAAGGTATTCGACGAGAGTTGATAACACCTCACAACCCATAGTAGAGTGGGGTGGTTGAAAGGAAAAACAAAAGCATTGTAGGAGTGGCACATACGATGTTGAATGATCAGGGCCTCCCACTACACTTGTGGGCTTAAGAATGCAATACAGTTGTTTATTGGTAGAACAGAAGCCCTCATTGAATTCTTGGGATGAGTACACCGGAAGAGGCCTTTTCAGGGAAGAAACCAGATGTGGGACACTTCGGGATTTTTTGGTTCATTAGTCTACTGCCATGTAACCAAAGATGCATGGAAAAAGCTTGAGCCTACAACATAGTTGGGTATATTTGTGGGGTACACTGATACACCTCACAATTATCAGGTGTACCTTCCAACCAACAGGATGACTGTGGTTCGTAGAGATGTAAAAATCGATGAAGAGAAGGCCATGAGATGTTCCCTTGAGAGGGAGATTCAACTACATGCGGTTGAGGATATTTTAGCTCCTCAGGAGGAAACTTGGGATGATGTGGAGCAACCACATGCAGAGGATCAGGGAGTGGAGACACCCACTCAGGCATAGTCTTCCAAAGATGGGAGAAAGCGCACCAGAGAGGCTGACAGATTATTGCATGATGCTAGAGAGAATGTGGGAGCACCCACATCACAACGTAGGCAGAGGAGGTCACCAGAGAGGTACATTGGCTACATGGCTTTGATGAACATATGTGTAGAGACTAAGCCATCCTCTATTGAGGAAGCAGTGCAACAACTAGTTTGGGTTGATGCCATGCTTGAGGAGTATTACTCCATTGTCAAGAACAATGTTTGGGATGTGGTCCCAAGACCGATCAAGGTAAAGCAAGCAATAGATGGTAGTGTGGAGAAACACAAGGTCAGGTTTGTGGCCAGAGGGTTTTCTCAGGTGGAGGGGGTTGATTACGATGATAATTTTGCTCCTGTAGCAAGGTACTCATCATTCAGATCCATTATAGCACTGTCAGCGTAGATGGGATGGAAGATACATCATATGGATGTAAAGACAACATTCCTCAATGACATGATTGAGGAAGAGGTGTATATTGAGCATACTGAAGGATTTGAGGCCTTCAACAAAGAGTCACATGTGTGCCGACTCAAGCGAGCGTTGTACGGGCTGAAACAAGCACCTCGTGCTTGGTACACCGAGATTGATAGTTATTTCACCGGGTTGGGCTTCACCAAAAGTGGAGCAGATGCAAACCTTTACCATATTGTGGTTAAAGGTAAATTGTTGATTATTGTTTTATATGTCGACGATTTGATTATGACAGGTGATGATAAGCTGATCAAGTCTTGCAAGAGAGTTTGAAATGAAGGACCTGGGGCTCATGCACTACTTTCTGGGGATGGAAGTATGGCAAGGTGATGAGAAAATTTTTGTCTCTCAGGGCAAGTATGCCAACGAGATACTCAAAAGGTTCCTCATGGAGAGCAGTAAACCCATGGAGACTCCTCTAGTAGTTAACTAGAGGAAGGAGGATGCTACTTGCAGTGAAGTAGTGGAGGCTACTATTTACAGGCAGCTTGTGGGTTCACTCATGTACTTGGTGAACACATGACCATACATATGTTATGCAGTTAACCAGCTTAGTCAAGCGATGGTTAAGTCGACCAAGCTATATTGAAAGGCAACCAAACATGTGTTGAGATACCTCAGAGGCACTACTCAGTATGGTCTTTGTTATAGACGAACAAAGGGAGTGAAGCTTCAAGGCTTCACCGATGCAGATTGGGAAGGGAGTCCATTTGACAGGAAGAGAACATTAGGTGGGATCTTTAGTATTGGGTCAATAACTGTTTCTTATTACAACATGAAACAAAGATCAATTGCACTCAGTTCAGCAGAAGCAGAGTACATGGCTGCTAGTCAAGCAACTTGTGAGGATGAGGAAGATTCTTGTTGGTTTGTTTGGTCAATAGATGGATCTAACTGTGATTTACTGTGACAATCAGAGTTGTGCCAAACTCTCTAAGAATCTAGTTTTTCATGATCGGTCCATGCATATTGATATCCAGTATCATCATCTTCAAGATTGTGTGCAGAGGAGAATTATGTTGTTGGAGTACATTCCCATAGAGGAGCATGCTGCAAATATTTTGACAAAGGCTTTGTTAAGATGCAAATCCAAGTTTCACTGACATAGGATCGAGGTAGAAGATAATCCATTTCTTGTTGAGAGGGAGTGTTAAAAATAGCAACAATAAATTCCAATTTAATTTGTCCATGAATTAAATTGTGAATTAAATTGAAATTTTATTCTCATAGCAACTTGTAATAGTTAATTAAGTTAAATTGACTTAAATGACTTAGGAAATTCGAGATGGAAATCTATCCAGAGTCATGTAGAGTGATCCCTAAACTTTAGGGGCCCCAATTGAGGTCTTTTGAGTTCTAATTAATTAACTTAGTCTCACTCAGTTATAGTCAGTTAAACTAGTTCTAACTGTTGGTGGAACTAGTAGGAGGTCTAGTAATGGGGACATGCACTAGTGCATCCTTAGTACCACACCAGTTAACTGAAGATTCAATCATAAATAATTCATGCATGTTAGTTCAGAGGAAGACCCAGTGGAGATTAGAGTTCAGGGACAGTGTACTATCTGTTGTATAATTTTCTGAGTTGTGCAGATGGTGCATGCAATCTGTTGAAGGCCTATGGATGGATTGCACAATTATGGAGAGTGGATTTCCCAATTAAATATGGACTAATTTTCGTAGGAATTGTGAAAGGAAGTAGGGGCTTGACAGGAAACAGAATTGGCTAAGTGTTGTCTTGAGCTGGTTTGTGAAGCAACGAGTTAGACTGTACTAATGCAGGAATTGTGTTATGTGTGATTGATATTCTTCCTTTTCTGCTTATTGTTTTCATTGATCAATTTTGGTTTCCGTTAAAGAGTAGAGTAGATTCTTATTTTGTGTTTTAGCATATCACATAAGTTGTTGAATCTACAAGTAAAAATGTACACCTGAATCAATCAATACTATTACCTTTCTATTTTAGATATATCTTTCTATCTAGATGGTTTGTGGAGTATTGATGCCATCCAATGCATGACAAAATATTGTTGGAGTAGTCTTTTCTAGCTCTATACCTTGTGAGAGTTCCACTTCTTGATCTTCTTGATCTTCACAATCTACTTAGAATATTTTATTCTCATTGTATTTATGCCCCTTACTGTACTTATTGTCGTAGTTGAAACGTGGTCCCTTTGCTCTTCTTTCATCCATTTGCTGAGGTGTCAACCTTGTTGGTTTAGTAGAGGGAGCATGATTTTCTTTATAGTTACTAGTGACCAATTTTCTAGTCGCCATATTTAACTTTCAACTTTCCTTGCTAGACTAAAAGGATGCTCTAGAGATTTAAGTTCAAGGAGATGCATGACATGTTGGATGTTTTCCTTTATAGTTCCCATAAATAGGTCTAACAAATTATCATTTGAAATGCTCTTTACCACAAGACTCAATTTTAGGAATTGTTGAATGTACTTTGTAACTAGGCCTTTTTGTCGAAGATTTACCTATTAACTAAATAATATATTTCCATTAATATCCCCATAATGTGATATTGATTCCAATGCAAAAATGGGCTAAGATATAATAGAATCCCTTTTCCTTTCGAAAATCCATTGATACCATAATGTTGATCCTGTTCTAAAAACATGGTTGTAATAGTTACCTCTTCTGAGGCTGCCACTTGGTGTAGAACAATGTATTGCTCCATTTGGAATCTCCATGTTATACATGATCGTTACTATCAAACTTCCTCGTATCGATCTTCAAAATGTATTAGTTCCTTGGTGTTGGCTTGAAGCCCTAATGGTTATGTGATTCAATATTTGTGCTCTCCAATTGTGATAAAATATTCCCCTAGGTTATTGAGTTCCTGCATAATTGTTTTCCTTATTTTCATAATTTTATTGGATCTCAATATACCTTTTGGGAAGTCTCTCCAAGAGAATCTTTTCCATGGTATTCATGGATTTTTGTATTTCTTCCTTATTTTCATTCACTTTATTTTCCATTTCATCCATCATTTCTCTTTTAAGGTTTTCTTGAAAACCTAATAAATCCACCTTTTTCAACAAACTACCATTCATTTCATTAACTTTCTTCTCTAATTGGGAGAACCTAAATTTTAAGTCTTCACTTTCTTCATGAATCTTGGATGAGCCTTTAGGGGGTTTAATTAGTGTAGAAACTTTTTTTGGAGCCATGTTGGAAAATAAAATAATACTTCTCTTTATCACAAGTTTTGTTACCAAAAAAATTGGATTTTCTAATCAAAAGTTATGTCACCTGTAAGTTACACATCTATAAAACCTTGGTTCAGAGAATATTTGAATGGTTGAACTTTTTCTTGATATATCTTTGAGATTTGAGCTATTTTGAATCTAAGATTTTTGTCTATAATGCTCTAATATGTCTTCTCTACAATTCCATGAGTGTAACGAGAATTTGATGTGCCAAGTGAAAGTTATGGTAAATTTCCCAAAACTTGTTGATTTTTGGCCTCTTCCCAAGAGAAAATTTGTATAGCATGTCACGAGTCTAATTCTTCGAATATCATTATGAAATATTTACTTGAGCTACTTCATTATGTCTCTTCAGGTTTGAAAATTTCATAGTTTTGAGATTTTTTTCTCATTTGTCTCCAAATAAGTTCAAGTTTGGTAAGGGTTATGGTATACACACTTTCATAAACTAACCCAAAAAAAATAAAAAATTGGTGTCTTAAGAAAATTCCTTTTCATATAAACAAAAAGAACCCATATATCAAATAATAATTTTTTTGGTAATCTACGGCAGGGCCTTTTCTATTAACAACAACCAGCATAACTATGTACAAACACAGGTATCCTCCACCCGCCCCGAAGGGAAACCGAGTAAGGAGGTCACCGAAAGTCAGAAATTGTCAACTTAATAACTGAGTAAGTGCAGTATCAGATTTAAAACATAACTGACAGCCTGCCAAAAAAATAAAGCTATATCCTTATCGACTGTTGCATTCCACAAACTGTGCATGAGCCTGATTCTATTGGACCTATCTTTTAAAATTTGAAAACACAACAAAAGCAAATCAAATCATTCAACCATGATCTCCGGTTTCACCTCTTCCTCGTGGTGCGCCTTGGTTATCAGCTTCAGTATGCTTTGGATATCCTCAAGTTTTCTGTCCTGTTTCAGAAGCGCGACGTGCAAACTCTTCATTTCCTCTTTCAAGCTCGGGTACCCTTGCGCTATCTCCGTCATTTCTTCCGCAATCTGTTCCATTGCTTTGGCTAGCAGACACTTCATCACCCAATACATATGCAGAGCCTGTTTATACTGGGAGAGGCGTCCCCTGGTGTTTCCAGGGTCCGGCATAAGAGAGCACCAATCTTCCATCTCAGGATCAGAGGCTTCCTCCAGGACTCTCTTTTCCAAATTCTCTATAATTCATCTTATCTCCACATTGGTCTCATTGTTGTACGCGCGCTCAGCATCTCTGGCCATCTGATTCATAGTTCTTCGTCCTCTTTTCCGTTTATTGGGTGACTGAGTCTCAGGATCCTTGCTCCCAGCTTGCCCGGTTCTTCCTCGTTTCCTGCTACCTCTGCCCTTGCCTCTTCTAGAGGGGCGACCACGGGTGTTACCCTGACTTCCTTGGCCGACCTCGAACCTCCCTCTCCTCCTGCATTCATCCTGCCCATTCCTCATCTCTCCTTCTCTGTATATTCCCTCTTCTTCCGTCCCCTCCTGTTCCTTCCTCCTGATCCTCTCCTCGCTTTCTTTAAACCTCTGATGGTTATCAATCCCCTGAGAGTTGTCGTCCTCCTGAGTCCTCTGCTGAACCGTCTTCCTCATCCTTCTGCTACCCTCTTCACTATCTACTCTTGCCTGCCTACCTCCCTCCGCCATAGTCTCTTGCTCTTTTCGGAAACAGTATCCAGGAATTTTACACCAGGTATCAACCGCCTTCGCCACCTTACAAGTCCTTAATTGATTAGCATGGATGTCTTCATCTGCTCCCGTTGATTTATTGCCACCTCTTCTGCCCGCCACCAACTGATCGCCGCCATTTCCCATCCCTTCTATCACCATAATTAGCTTGGTACCTTGCCTCGGGTTGCTCTCTTCTCTGTAATCTCTCTTTGCATCCTTTAAAATGATTGCCCAAGAGTGAGGCTTGTGCAGACACGCACTGCCCACCATCATTAATCTACACAGGGTCCTTTTTCCCACCCCGATCGGGGTATATATCAAATAATAATTAGTCTTTGGTTATCATACAATTAAAATAAATCTAGTTTATCAATCCATATTTAAAATGGATAAAACTAATCTCTATAGTATTTAATATACATTTTATTAATATTTTGAACTTTAAATTATTAACATAATGATGATATTTTTTCTCAACGATGAGAACACAACCCAATCAACCGACTTAATTTGTAAAAGTCACTAGCATATTCCTCCAAAAGGGCAGGAAAAAAAAGCTCTTTCCACGACCATGATAATGAAAAACCATTTTACATATTTTATTGTGAAAGAGGGTTTAGATAGAAAGAAAGAAAAAAATTATTTTAACGTCCACGAGGCTAAAGATAGCCTATGGGATAGATTGTTTCTTCATCTGCTTGATGTATTCGGCCCTTTTTTTGTGAAGCTTCACAATAAATGCTTCCATCTTCTCGACAAACCCCTCGTTAAATAGATTATCCCAAGAGCTAGCTGCCAGCGTATCTACATAACTTTCCCTGTTGTCTTTGAAGGCCTCACATTCTAAAATGAAATGTTTTTCTGTTTCCACTTTTCTGGAAGAACAAAAAATGCACACCCTTTCCTCCCACACTTCCTTTGGCCTTTTCCAGCACCCTGTTTCACAACGGAGTTGATGAGAATTAGTCCTTAACTGAGCAATAAGAATTTTGGTTCTCCAAGAGATATTGGCCTCTATGTATGCTTTTGGTTGATGATTATGAGTGGGATTAAACACTTCAATATAGTAATTTTTCTTTCTTCCTAGCTCCTTCTCCCAAGTACGTTTGTGGAACTTTTCCATAACAAAAGCTTTTATCTCTTTGTTGTTTATGGGGCACGCGTTCAAGCAAATATCCCATTTTCTAAACCATTTGTTATTTTGCTGCATCCAAGTTTTTTTGCTCTTGCACAATCTATCATTAAAGACAACCTTAGGCCATCTACCCTCTTCCATTTGCTCAATTTTTTTTAAATACCTTATGACTCGCACCATAGCAATTGCTTCAATAGGAGCAGTCCCTGTTTCACATAACAAGATATCATAAGGAACTGCACTTTTAATCTTAAATTTGTTTGTAATCAAACGCTTCTGA